>PPKU02000036.1:0-121664 GCA_003706265.2 Nakazawaea holstii | reverse complement strand
AATCCTCAATACTTCAATACTTACTGTCATGAACATGAGTTTCGATAAAACGCAGTCTTTTTGTGCTATGTCAAAACTTCTGGTACTTAGTAATTGGAAAGGGCAAAGGGCAAAACTTGCAGCGCAGTGGTAGAAGATAAGTGCGCAGTTTAAAACTTTTGAGCCAAGTTAAAAGTTAAGTGCGCATGTTAGACATTTGAATATTGATATGAGAAGTTTTGAACCATTGTTAAAATATTTGAAAATACATAAAAGTTTAGGTTATCGTAAAACATTAGAAGAATACTCATAAATTAGGAAAAATGCCAATCCTTTGTATATTAAGAATTTATTCTGAGAAGAGTTAAAACTTTTGATCAGTGTAAGATGTTATGAGAAAGCTCAAAACTTTTGAACACTGTTAGAAGTTACGAAAAATGTTGAATATTATACTAAGACGGAGAAGTTTTGGAAAATATCAGTATTTTTAATTGTTAGTAAAATTTACGCTCAATTTTTAAAAGTTGGAGAACAAATGGAGATTATTTGAAAATTATTAAAACTTTCATGCCCGAGTTGCGATCCAAGAATTTTGGCTATATATAAATTATATACGGTGATGTCATATCGTTGCTATAATTAGACATTTGCGAAAAAGACAGAAGAAACACACGTGAAGATTGCTTATTGTTACCGAACGATTGTGGGGAGTTGCTTTGTACCATTGGAACACAACAGATCAGATTTATCCATTGTATTTGGTTTGATAACGTTTCCTTATCATCTAACGGCTCATGTAACGGTGATCTCAATGGGCTAATCCCTTCTCAATGTCAGTTGTTATCTCATAGATTATTACCGTTGTTATCGAATATTCTTTACTTTACAAACAATTTTTTTTTTCTCAATGACGATGATGAAAAATTGAATTGTAAACACTGTTGAAAAACATTACAACAACAACATATATACATCATGACAAGGAAACTGAACAATCGAAAGTCAAAACCACTGACCACTGCAAAGACACCACCACCACCACAAGCTATAAAGACAACATCATTTCATTCTTCTCCATTAAACGATTTTCTCACCCCATTCAAACCAGCCCCGAACCAATGGATAGTCAAATATATAGTCATCATATTTGCGATAATAATACGTTGTGCAATAAGTCTTGGATCTTATTCCGGAGAGCTGACACCTCCTATGTATGGGGATTTCGAACTGCAAAGACATTGGCTTGAAATAACGCAACATTTACCCGTATCACAATGGTATTTTTATGATTTACAATACTGGGGGTTGGATTATCCACCATTGACACTGTATCATTCTTGGATAATGGGTAAGATTGGATCAATGATAAATCCAACGTGGTTCCTGCTTGCAACATCAAGAGGTTTTGAATCACCAGATTTGAAAACTTTTATGCGTTGTACGTCATTGATTTCAGAATTGATTTTTTTATTCCCACCAATTTTACAATACATCAATCATATCAAGACTGGTAAGACTCCAATTGATCAAGTGGTGATATTGGGAATGATTGTTTTCCAACCGTGTTTGATCCTTATCGATCATGGACATTTCCAATACAATTCAGTGATGCTAGGTTTATTCTTATCAAGTATAAATAATTTACTTGATGATAATTTGATATTACTGAGTTTTTTCTTCGTGTTAAGTATCGGATTCAAGCAAATGTCATTATATTATTCACCATTCATCTTTAGTTATTTATTATCCCTATGCATTAACAAGGACAAGAACAACAACAGCAACAAATTGGGTTATAAAATTGATTTCATCAAATTGTTCAAAATAGGCACCACTGTGATTTTAACATTTCTCATATTGTTAACACCATTCTTGTTACAAGACTCACCATTGTTACAATTGAAACAATTAATAATCAGGATCTTCCCCTTTAATAGAGGTATATTTGAAGATAAAGTTGGTAATTTTTGGTGTTTTACCAATTTAGTCATCAAGTACAAGACCTTATTCACAAATGAAGAATTATCCAAAATTTCCTTATTATTAACAGTCATATCATTCACACCATCTTGCTTAATAATATTCCTCAAACCTATGAAACAAATCTTAATCTTGGGATTCATTTCAACTTCATTATCATTCTTCCTATTCAGTTTCCAAGTTCATGAAAAGACAATCTTAGTCCCATTATTACCAACGTTGCTCCTTTTCAACAATTACAGCTGGATAGTTTCATGGTTCTCGAACTTCGCATTGTTCAGCTTATACCCATTATTACAACGTGATCATTTATCATTCCAATACCTTTGCATGGGGATCATGTTCAATTGGTTGATCGGTAATTTGAATTTCATCTCAAGATTAGTACCTAATGTGTTCATCCCAGGACCAACGTTGTCAAAGAAATTGACAACGAAGTCAACACAATTACTGTTACCGGAATCTTGGATTTGGAGATTGATCATCATTGGATCTTATTTAATCGCTGGTGTTATTCATATAGTTGCATTGACAATGGATCCACCATCAAGATATCCAGATTTATGGGTCATTGCTAATACTTCATTATCATTTAACGTGTTTGTCATTTTCTATCTATGGTGTAATTATGAAATTGTTAAAATTGCATTCTTCACATAATGTATAAATTAAAATAATATATATATATATATATCGGATTATAAACATTCAGGTAATGTAATTTTCAAATTTCTATTCTCATCAAATAACCCCCAATGAGATTCCCAACCTCTTGAATCTTCATCATATAATTTTTTCCATGGTTCATCAAACAGTTCAAACCAAAAATATTCAATTCTCATCTTGTTAACTTTACAAAGAAATGAATTTATTAAGATTTGTAAATTCATTATTGATGCTGTTGCATTTTGAAATTTACCACCTTCTGTTGGCCAACCAATTTCTGAAATGAAAAATTTTGAACCTGAACCTAAACCTTTCATTGCATTTAATGTATAATTTGTCGCATCCAGCACTTGTAACCCCTTCAAGAAAGGATGAATATTAACACCAATAATTTCAGAATTTGGTATTGTTTGCAATGATTTAGAAAATTCACTTGTACCAACTGGTATAACATCAGTGCCCACGACATCTTTATTGATCATTTCTGAAACAGTCAACAAGATCTTATTCAATTCCAGTTCTGTCTTATCATATCTCAATAATACTTCATTACCAACCATGACTGATTCAATCAATTGTCTTGGATATCGTTTAACGATATCGTTTAATGCCAATAGTTGTTGGTTATTACTCCAATCATTTGAATTGATCCAAACACCTAATACAACAGTCATATTAACGCCAAGATCTTGTATAGCATCCAATGTAAATTTCAGTTGTTCACATTGTAATCCATATAATCTTATTCTTGTTGTGATTTTTGAAAGAGTGGCAATATCTAACAAGACATCATCCATGGTGATACCACAAAGTGGAGAAATCACATTAGCAGGTGCATAATCAACTCCATAAAAGACATTTTTCAATGAATTATTAGTCATGATCGATTTGATCTTTGAATGGTTTTGATATTTAGCATTGACACCTTCAAATGAATTGTACAAGATGGCATTGGAATCACCATTCAGAGATGGTAAAGGTAATGCTGGTCTTTGATTTTGATCAACAAATTTCATATCAATATCATATCGATCAATCAAGTCATACATGGTACTTATTCTATCAAATCGTGAAATTCTATTGAAATAATTTCTTGTTGTTGTTTCTGTCCCATTATAATACGTCCAACAAAACAGGGATAACACTGAACAACAAGTTACTAAGGAAATAATTAACAGGATGATAAAAATCATCCATTTCCAATTATAATTATTCTCCTTCTCTTTAAACGCGCTTCCTTGTCTTGATTGATAATTCAACCTCTTGGTGGGATCCAACTTGTTCCAATCAGAAACAACTGGACTCGGATTCGGACTCAATCTATCCACTTGTGTAAACAGTTGAGCTGTGATTTGATCTTCTTTGAAAAAGGGATTATGAATAGATTCATTTAATAAAACTGAAAAACCAGCAGCGGTTCTTCCCTCGGTATTATTCATAGTTGTTGGTGAAACACCATCAGTCTCTGTAGAACTACTGAACCATTCTTTAGTTTGAAAATTTTTCAACAAATTGTCATCTTTATCATCAAAATCTTTGGAAATGTCATATTCTATTTTCAGTGCTTCAATCTCACTTATACCTATAGTTGGCACTTCATTTGGAGATAATACTTTCTTAATGGTGGAGGCTGCTCTACTTACTAAACTTTTACTTCTGTGTAAACTGGCACCTTTTGTTAACCCTTCCTCTTCTTCTTCTTGTTGCTTTTCCTGAAATCTAACTTTTGATATTTCCGCAGTTTGCCTCTCCAGAGTTTCCAAGATTTCCAGTTGTATGTCTTTAACTGTCATCGTGATATCGACATCGTCTTGTATAACTTCTTGAATTGGCTCAGGTTCTTGATTCTTACTCAATTTTAACAAGCTCCTTGTTATTGAAGGGCGTTTGAGTAAATCACTAGAGATGTCAACAGCCAGTTCAAATTCATCTTCATAATGTTCAAGGGCATAGTGATCCAAGATGTTATTACACTGGTCATCTTCATCTTCGTCTAATTCATCAATTGTTGGAATGTTATTATTAGATTTCTTATCAGTATCCTTTTTATCAATTTCATCTTTTATGGGAAGGGAAAGAGTTAGGGGGATATTAACAAACAACAATATGAATTAAAAGGGTCAGCGTACCACTCTCTGTTGATTGTGAGACTTGCACTTGCCATGCTTCTATATCGATTACCGAAGACATTATTATAATTGATACATATATAATTCATATATATATTAAATCCATAGGCGGTTAATTTATATATTTTATAAGGTTAAAAAAAATACAAATTGTGCAGGAAAAAAAGCAAAACACATACAAAGCACAAAACATTATTCAATGACAAGCCAAAGAGTCATCATCACCATTATTATCCTGTTGATTGAACAAATAATAACCAATCAGAGACCCAACACATAAACTGATCATGATCCAATAATTGAAACTCATAAATATCAACATCAACAAGAAACTTAGGAAGATTTTCAAACCGTAAAATATTGAATCAATTGTCCTGTACTTCTTGACACTTTTACTGTTATAATTTGGTATTGTAGAATCCAATAATCTTGGTTTGATTCTTCTTAAATACCTTGTTGTGATTCTCTTGTAGAATTCATAACTAATACCTAACAAGATTGTGAACAATAT
This sequence comes from Nakazawaea holstii, assembly GCA_003706265.2. Lineage (NCBI taxonomy): Eukaryota > Fungi > Ascomycota > Pichiomycetes > Alaninales > Pachysolenaceae > Nakazawaea > Nakazawaea holstii. The sequence goes on along the minus strand of PPKU02000036.1, from coordinate 116,399 downwards.
CGACAAAATTAAATCTTGTCTATTCTTAATGTGCCAGCTTTTAGTCAATATACAGTAATCTTCATATTCCCATGTTAACATCATCTTTTCACGAGGGAATAGTTAGTATATGATAATAATTTTAACAAGGGTGTAGATTAAGCCCATAATCAAATTAAAGTCAACTTACGCTCATTTTACAAGAGTTACCTCCCATATGACCATGATCAGGCATATCCATATCCATATCCATCGAATGCATTGAATGATCCATTTTTATTATAGTAATTAATTCAAGTGTGATTTGTATAAATTGTATATTAGTTTTTGAACAGATAACAGTTTTTTTCAATATTTTGATATAAATTTATTACACAAAGAGAGCAAATTATCATCACATTAAGGTATTATCTAGAGTTACGCCAAGATAAAGTTATACAAAATCAATAGCTCTTGATGAGGCACAGAGATTGAATCATGGTGGTATAACCATCAATTCGATTCGATTCAATGTCTTGTGGTCTTGTCTTAGTGTATATGATAGTCAACATCCGGTCGATGTCCGGTCAGACACCGGTCCTGACTGTTTTTGTGTGTGTGTGAGTTTTTTTTCCAATTCAAATTTTCTTGTTTTAATTAGAGAGAAGGATACACACAGGACAAGGAACAAAGAACATGTCGAATTCATATATATTATGGAAAAGGTCTATATTGACCGGTGTCGGGATCATGGGTACCGGTATATTATTATTCAAATTCACAACACCAACAGAGGAGCAATTAATAGCTAAATTATCACCAGAGTTAAGACTGGATTATTATAAGAATAGAGATTTACGTAGAAAAGAGCAAGAAGAATTGATGAAATTGGTAAAGATAACATCAGCTTCTAATGATCCGATATGGAAGACAGGAGATTTACAAAACCCATGGGATAAGAATAGTACTGGTAGATCCATGTTAGTTGTCAAAGAAGAATTTGATAGGGAACAAGCACAAGAATTACAAAAGCAAGAATTGGAAAAGAATAAAATCATGATTGAAGAATTAAATAAGCAAAAAACCATTGAAGATAATAAGAAGAAAGGATGGTTTTGGTGATGGTTCTTATCTTCTTGTATGTGATGGCCAAACCATTCTTTCCCTGCTCATAGCATTCCAAACACTTGAAACGTTATTAAATATATAATCCGATGCAGTTGATGTTGATATTGTATTTGTACTTGTATTACTTGTATTTGAAGTTGTAGAATGAACTTGCTTATTGGCCTCATCAACGGCATTAACAATGTTTCTTATATTGGTATCTATCACCATCCCACCTTGTACTATTTCTTCAAGACAAGTTTCTAAAACTTGCCAACCAAATACTAAATCCAATTCACAAACATTGGCAAAGCATTTATCCAACACTTCGACGAAAACTTGTATCAAGTCCAATATCCCCAACTCTGATTCTTGATCATCGACTAAGAATACAAAATACAACGTGGCATAATGTCTATAAATGATTTTCAAATCGGAATAATTGGAATTATCCAACAAGGGTGGTGGTGATAGAAATGAACATTGTGAATTTGATCGTTGTATCACCAACTTGTGTATTTGTTGTAATAAAAGTTGTTGAGTTTCTATATCCACCTGGGTGTAGAATTTCAACAATCTTGGTAAACCATCGTTGTTGAATATTAATACTGAATTTATCATATCATGTATGTGTGTATCTATCTATCTATCTATCAATTTCAATTAATCAATAGAATTTATCAAGTGTTTTTTCGCTCTGTACAATACTATTACTACTATTACTACTACTAACAAGAGGGAAAAAGTGGGAAAGTAGTAGTGTGTAAGGATAATAATAAAGCTGCGATATCGGTGCTTATGCTTGATCTGTGTTGTGTAGAGGAGTGTAGTGATATAAAGAGATATAGATGAATTACGTAATGCCCCTCACTGAACAGGGCTGTACCCTTTGAACTCCTGTCTCAGTGGTCTTGTGATGGATATACAGTTGATGGCGGTGTTGTTCTTATTGTTAATGTTGTTGTTGTTGCTGTGCTGCTTTTGGTGTGTGAAAATTTGCTTTTTGCACACTCTAATTCCTGCTGTGAAATATTTCCAATCTTAGCCGCCGTTTTAGAGACTATTGTGTGTTAGTTAATTTTTGTGGTTGCCAATTTTACATATCCTACACACCATCATACACTTACTCCCATTCCACTACATACACCCTTCACACACCACTATCCACACACACATACAGGACCATGGTCTTCAAAAAACTCTTCAGGAAGACCTCCAACGGCAAGGAGTCGAATGAAAAAATCGACTCCTTACCTTCTGGTGATTTAAGTTTCAACAACTCAAATGCAAGTTTAGTCAAAAATTCATCAAATCACCAACGAGAGATAAGACATTTCTCATCTTCATCTTCCAGTACAGCTCCATTACCACCTTCATCCCATTTACCACACTCAGGCTCCCGTCAACAACACCTGGGCGAGACAAAGCAACATCGTATATCTTCGGTGCCAACTTCATTCTTAAGACAACGATCAGATAGCAACGGTAACGCTGGTGGTTTACATGCCCATCATCGTTCACTTTCTTCTAATATTCAAGACCCTTCTTCATTGATCGAGAACCCCTCGGTACCAAAGGAATTGGTGCCAATCATCACTTTGATTCAAGCACAACAGGCTAGAATTTATTATGATGGTTATTTGAAATTGGGAGAAAATTTTGTAGAGTCGAAATTAAGTGGTACAGAGTTATCATTTTGGACCCCAACTATTAATGAACCAACTTATATCAATTTATCCGATGCCATTTTCCAATATTTTAAAAACTTGGATCAATTTACTTTAACCATACTTTTAAACAATTCTAAACAATTTATATTTGCCTTTGATACAGTTGAAGATTTGAACGTTTTTTATTCAGCATTATTATTATCACAATTTGAATATCGTCAATTACAAGAAAGTTTCACAGGTCTGTTATTATCGGCAAAGGGAGTATTATTAAGCGATATTCGTACAATCTTGGCTCCAGAAAATAGATTCCCTAAATCGGAATGGTGTGTATTGAGATTCCCATATTTAAATAACAAATGGATTAAATGTTATGTTGTTGTCATTCCAGGTGAAAAGACATTGTTGAAAAACTCCACTTCTGGTATTAAGGAGAAACCGGGGAAAATTGAAATTTATACATCGAGTAAGACTTCAAAGAAAAATCTATTAGCCACTATAATCAATGGAAGATCTTGTTATTCAGTCTACCCCGAAAGACCTGAATTTATTGATACCAATGCCTTGTTACATATGACAGGTAATATATATATCAATGAAGATAAATTACTGGAGTTGACACTGAATGATCAAACCCTAACAAAGAAATCATCAACTTCTTCATTACATAAATTTTCATCACCAAGATCTCCAATTGTATCAACACCGAATAATAACATGTCAAGATCATCATCTGTTAATACCACTAGTAATAATATAAATTATTTCCATAGATCAGAATCATCACAATCGTTACTGTCAGAAGCTTCATCCATATCGAAAAAATTGAAAAATGCCAAATTATTAAGAACTTCTTTATGTTTATTGATTCCAGAAGCTCATCCATCTGTTAAACAATTTGACACAATGATAAGATTGTTAATTCCAATCTTGAACACTTTTAAATTATATGGTAGACCAACAAAATTCTTATCACAAAGAAATGATAAACATTCTTTATTATTTGGATTACCGCAATTACCACATACTGAATATTTGGATTCTGAAACTTCTTTGAAATTGGTGGAATTAAACATTACCAATTCTTTAAATGAATCATGGAACACTGATGATTGGGTTCAAGTTTTCAAAGAGATGATCTTATTCAAATTGACAAAAGGTTATAAAGGTTCAGGTAATGTATTTGACGTTTTCAAAGAAGGTTTGATTTATACAAAAGCTCAACGCTCAGATGAAGATATATATCTTTCTGATAATGAACTGTTGGAATTTATTGACATGGGTCAAGAGGGAAATTCCGCACTTTCCTCACCAAGAGGAACTTTTATAGATAGATCCAGATCCAGATCTTCTTCATTTCAACAACTTCCACCATCAGATCTCCATGGGAGAACAAGTTCCATCAATAGCAGATTGAATTCACCATTGGGTAAACCGGAGTTGGATTCTAATCCATTTTCTCAACCACAACAGCAACAAGATTATTTATCATCAACACCAGTTCAACAACAACAACAACAACAACCACATCAACAACAACATGATTATAGAAATTTATTATCGGTTACAAATAATTACAATGGTCAACAAGGTAGATCACCTTTACAAAATGAATATTATTTGGATGATACTCACCTGGATGATACTATCGATAAATACCTGGATGATACCCTTGCCCGTTCATTCACCAGTTCAAAAGATGAACAATTCATTGCTGCATAGTGGAGCTTTACACCCGTCATCATCAAAATCATAAAAATCAAAATGAAAAAACATTTAAAAGACCCCAAAATCAAAAAAAATCAAAAAAAAAAAAAAATAAAGAGTATATGTTTGTTGTTTGTCTCTGTCTTGTCGGTGATTGATTGACAATTTGAAATCCGTCATTGTACTATCTTGTCTTTATCTCATTTGTCCCTCCTTTTTCACTTTGTCAATATATTTTGTCTATAGTTTTCCTTATCAAATATCACCATGGTGTTTTAGTTTTTTGAATTTTTTTTGAAATTTATTATATTTTTTTTATTATTATTACACTCTTACTCCAGTATTAGTACAAATACTGAAGGTTTCTATCCTTATCATATATTTCACTATCCACTTGGGAAAATATCAAAACCTTTTTCAAATCACATATGTATGTTAATAACTTGTTCACAGAAGGGGAGCCCGCCCTTCGCTGAGTCGTGTGAATCATCAGTAATTACTCCAAATGAGGACGAAAAATTTTTTTTTTCTTCAATTTTCAAGAAAATTTGTGTCACAAACTCAACGAAAGATACAAGTGGATAGAGAGTGTGTGATACTAGTGATATATCAAATATTGTAAATCCAGTTATTGTCATCTTTTCATATATATATACTATTTGAAATACTACCACCGTTTGTAGAAGTGGATTAATAACAATCATCATCACCATTGCAGATATAAAAATCATCTATATATATATAAAAGAGATTAAAAGATGAGCACATCAACTTGCAGGTTCTACGAGAACAAATACCCTGAAGTGGAAGAAGTTGTCATGGTCAATGTACAACAAATCGCTGAGATGGGAGCGTATGTGAAATTATTAGAATATGATAATATCGAAGGTATGGTATTATTATCTGAATTATCAAGACGTCGTATTAGATCTATTCAAAAATTGATTAGAGTTGGGAAAAATGAAGTTGTTGTTGTATTAAGAGTTGATAAGGAAAAAGGTTATATCGATTTATCAAAGAGAAGAGTCAGCGCTGAGGATATTGCCAAGTGTGAAGAAAGATATAATAAATCCAAGGCTGTTCATTCAATTTTAAGACATTGTGCTGAAAAATTCTCAACACCATTAGAATCATTATATCAAAGTATAGGATGGCCATTGTCAAGGAAATATGGTCATGCCTATGATGCATTCAAGATTTCCATCACTGATGATTCTGTCTTTGATGGTATTGTCCCACCAACACCTGATGTCTTGAATGAATTGAAAGTATACATCTCTAGAAGATTAACACCACAAGCAATAAAATGTAGAGCTGATATTGAAGTCACTTGTTTCAATTATGAAGGTATCGATGCTATTAAATATGCTTTAAGAGAACTGGAAAATTTAAGTGATGAGAATAATCAAATTAAGGCAAAATTAGTAGCTGCTCCATTATACGTTTTAACAACACAATCATTGGATAAACAACAAGGTTTATCATTGTTAGAAAAACTGATTCAATTGATTAATGATATCATCATTGGTAAAAATGGTAATTGTAATATCATCATGGCTCCAAAACTGGTTACTGCTACTGAAGATCTGGAATTGAAACTGTTAATGGAACAAAAGGAAAATGAAACAAGACAAATCAGTGGTGACGAAGAAAGTGATAGTGGAAGTGATGAAGAGTTTCAAAAATAATAATTATTATCGTATCTAATTCCGTTGTTGTATAAAATTAAAATAAATATGATAAAATTTTTCAGTATTATTAGTCAGTCATTCGCTCTTCCGGAGAATGATGAGACTACATAATATGATAACGATGCAGTTCGTCATGGTATTATCTAGACATTGTCATGATTGTATCGCTTTGTGGGATAATCTACACTTGTCCTCTTTAACATATTGTCACATGACAATGTACTAGACCTTGCACTAATCCCAATCTTAAATGATAAGTCTTTCCGTTTTTGAGTGAACTACAGCACCATGGTGGAAACTACAGTAAGCAATTTATTTTGTAATAAACAAGATGACTAACAGTGCAACTATTTAGCGATCGGGGATAATATGTATATTGGGTGTTGTATGAGAAGGCAAAAAAAAAAATCGTATTAAAAGAGTAAAAGAAAGTGTTATATTAGTTCATTGCTGTTATTACCCATCACCACCAATTTGATAATGAGTATAAGACCGGCAACTCATGCAGGATCATGGTATTCTGCCAATCCAGAGAAATTGAAAACACAATTCGCCAAATTTCAATCATCCAATTCGATAACACCAATCCCATCCAATCGAATCCTCATCGGTCCACATGCCGGTTACACATTCGCCGGAGAGACGTTATCACAGACGTATAACTCTTGGGATTCAAGAGGATGTGAGAAAGTCATCATAATGGGCCCGTCTCATCATGTGTTTTTCAAAGATTCGGTGATGTTGTCACCTTATGATGAGTATCATACTCCATTTGGTGATTTAGAAGTTGATAAACAAGTTGTGAATGAGTTGATCAAACTTGATCCTAAATTTTTCAAGAAAATGTCTTTTGAAACTGATGATGAAGAACATAGTTTTGAAATGCATATGCCTTTTATTTATAACAACTCTAATGAGACATTGAAACCAAAGATTATCCCAATCATGATCAGCCATTCCACAAGAGATTTTGAACTGAAATTGGCAACGTATCTAGCTCCATATTTCAAAGACCCAAAAGTGACATTTGCAATAAGCTCAGATTTTTGCCATTGGGGTTCAAGATTCAGATACATGATGTATACTTCCTCCAAGGATTTAACCAAATTGAAGAAAATATCGATTAATTATACAAGTGATCATTTACCGATCCCTATCTATAAGAGTATCGAAATCTTGGATAAAATGGCAATGAGCATCATTTCCACTAAAAACTATTCCGATTTTAAAGATTATATTGAAATTACCGGCAACACCATCTGTGGAGAACGTCCAATTGGTGTATTAATGAAATGTATTCAAGACTATGAAAAGGAGACGGGGAAGGTTGGACTGTTCAATTGGTTGCATTATACTCAAAGTAGCAATGTCATTGATGCTGATGATAGTAGTGTCAGTTATGCCAGTGGGTATTGTGTGATTTGAAGGTGTATTTGAGACTCTCTACAGTTGGTTTTTTAGTTTTTATTTTTATTCAGGAAATGGGAGGATTGGTCTTCTCGGTTGAAGGTATACTTGTGGCTGGCCCATTTGTTATACAAGAGTTTATAATTTATTTATTTCAAGAACAATTCATTAATCTTGTCTTTTATCCAAAATCTTATAAGATTCTTTATTCCATTTGTAAGCCTTTGAATCATTAGCGGACACTGACCCGCTTACATATGTTATAACTGTAGTGTTTCTACTATGATAAACTTTCAAGACATCCAGAGATACAGAGACGATGTTCACCTTCAAACATTTTGTTCAAAACAATAAACATTGTTTAGGAACTAACGCCAAACGCAATTATCGATTAGTTTTGATACAATTACAGTAGACGGAAGATGAATAGTGTTATGGGAGAACTTCAAATTCAATTCAACTTTCGTTAAGGGATCAAGATAAGTAGAATTGATCGATCCATATCTCGATTTACAAATTTCAAATACGGTATCAATAAGACTTAATCCACTAAGGGGGGTGTTTTTGAAAAGCAAAGTTCTCAACTAATAATGACGAGAATATCGCTTGCCCGTAAGCTGGAAATTGAAAGAGCACATGGTTTGCAGAGGGATACTGAACTGTTGCTCGATCCAGGTCCAAATGTTTCGCGGTACCCGGATAGTTAAATCTTGTGATATTTATGAATTTTGTTCCTTTTTTTTTTTTCCGATGTTTTTCAAATCTTCTTGAAAACGCCAAAGAGTTTCAGAAGAAGACAATATCTGATTGTGATAATGAGCGACAATAAGATATTTAGCAGGTCTAAATCATCCGAGCTTATACAGGAATTGGATCAAATAGACAAGAAATCTAAAAATTCGCTACAACGGAAGAAAAATGTCGTTAAAAAGGTCATATCGAACATAACCATTGGTAATAATGACATGATCAATATGTTTAAAGACATACTTAAGATTTATGAATTGTCAGGAAGCGATTTGGAGTTGAAGAAATTGATTAATTTCTACTTTATCACGTATTCAGCGTTGAAACCAGACTACGGATCAAGACTGTTGAGTTTGTTATACAAAGATTTACTGGATTCTAACGTGACTGTGTCATCATTACTGTTGAAAACTATATCATCTATCAATTTAAACTTGTCTCAATCGATTCCTCATATAGTGAAAATATTGGAAAACTCCAATGCAGACTCCACGATGAAGAAAACTGCTTGTTTCAGCGTTGCTAGAATTTATGAATTTGATTCCAAACTAGCCGGAGAAAATAATTTACTTGGCATTTTAAATGATCAATTATACGATCCTAACATAGTTGTGGTCACGACACTGTTACTGGCATTGAATGATATCACAGAGAGGAACCCGGCTTTACAACTACGTATAAATAAAGATCACGCGGTCAATTTATTGGACAGTGTACAAAAGTGTAATGAATGGTCAGTGGTTTATATCTTGAATTCATTGATGTCATTTGTACCTCAGACGAACGAGGAGGCGTTTTTAATCATTGATAAGGTTTTACCAATTTTGCAACATGAAAATTCGAGCGTGGTATTGAATGCTGTGAAAGTGATTGCTTACAATTGTAATTATGCATTGAATCCAGAAGATGTTATACCAACTTTGTCAAAAAGATTGGGGAATGCCTTGATCTCATTGTTATCAAAACCTTCTGAAATTCAATTCTTGGTCTTGAGAAACATCATATTGCTATTGTTGAGTAAACCGAATTTAATCGAGTTTGATGTCAAGATGTTTTTCTGTAAATATGATGACCCAATTTATGTCAAAGATACAAAATTAGAGATCATTTACTTGATGGCAGATGATGAGAACATCAATGTGGTTTTAAACGAGCTAGAAGAATACGCAACAGATATTGATATTCAAATGTCTAGGAAACTGATAAGGGCTATAGGAAATCTTGCAGTGAAATTGGATTCTTGTTGCTCTCAATGTGTTGTCTTACTCGGTGAATTGATAAGCAATGGGGTCCCATATATAGTACAAGAGGGGGCTATTGTTTTGAAAAATATTTTGAGAAAGTATAAAGGTGTCAATTTCAACAATTCAATACTCAATTTGATAGAGCATATTGAAATGATAGATGAGCCTGAATCTAAAAACTGTATGATATGGATACTTGGGAATTATTGTGAAATTATACCAAATCTGGGAGTCTTATTAGAAGAATTTGGCATGACTTTCAAAGAAGAGCCAATTGATGTTCAATTGTGTTATCTTACATCGATTGTAAAATATTATTTGAAATTTCCAAAGCAAGGTTCCGATTTACTCGTCAAATTCCTCAAATTGGTTACTGAAGAAATGAACAATCCTGACCTTCGAGAACGTGGATATTTCTATTGGAGATTGGTATCGTCAAATGATATTAATCTTGCATCGTCCATAGTCAATGCTCCACAACCGGTAATTTCATCTGAAAATGAGAAATTGGATCAGTCCATATTGGAAGAATTGGAATTGAATATAGGTACATTGGCATCAATTTATTTGAAACCGGTTAATCAAGTTTTCAGATTATCAAAGCAAAAGACATTACCAAAGAGTAATGCATTACAACCTAGAACAACATCGTTTGAAAAAAGGAAATCTAAGAAACCATTGAAACATGAAGTTGCATTAAGTCCAACCACTCCAAATACAGACAGATTTGAAAATATGGACTTGGGTAAGAGATACAGTATAGAACCTTTACGAGCTGGTTTTGAAGATATGACTCCACCATCAAAACACAATAATAAAAGATTAAGCAGGAAATTATCATTGAGTTTCAAAAAAATGATAAATTAAATTCTATAAAACTTGGACCAATGGTAATACATTTTTCCAAATTATATTTTTTGAAAAATTGTATAGCAGATACTTCATCTTTAAATCTAAAGGCAATCAATAGATATTCAAAATTGACTTTTTCCAAATGTTGCTTATTTTTCAAATTTCTTAAACACTCCATTCTTTCCCTATCGATAAATAAATCTATTATACTTTGATCCAAATAGTGTTTTGATGATAATTGATACAATCGGAAAAGCTCATAGTAGTTTTTGTAATAAAATGCCCTGAAAAATTTGAAGATGAACATCATTGATCTATGTTTGGAATCGAGTAAAGATCTGATGGAAACCATAAAATCAGTAATCTTGTCAATTTCAAGTTTATAAATGAGATAAAGTACATAGTAATTGATAATTTCAAACTTGTTCTCATCGTTTTTCTTGATGTTTTCAGGCAATTTATAGAAATAATCGAGTAACTTGATACAAAGTATCTCGAATTCTCCATCATCAAAATTTTTATACTTGATGTTTAAATGGATATGTGCCTCGTACACTATCAATGTGAATGCATTATGTATATCTTGATAATATAAATCTTGCTCAATTGACCTCATCTGATCCAGTATATAGCTATAACTGACCGTGCGATCATCATTTGTGATACACATTTGCTCTAATTTGAAGAACCAGTTTTCCAATGTCTCTAAATCACGAATTACTCTTGCAGAAGGGGCCTCAGAACTTGAATATCTTTGCCAAGATTTCTCATGTGCTCTCGAGGTCCCGGTTATTGGAGGATAAGGGTATCTGTATTCGTTGTATGGTAATGAAATTTTCGAGATCGGCTTCTCCCTTGTCTGTTCTACTGGTGTTGGAGATATATGCCTCTCCTCAACAGGGATTGGCGACCTTCGTATCTGATTGTCAGGTCTTTGATCAGAATATGTATATTGACTTGTTTGACCATACTGATGGTCAGAGACGGGATTGGAATTTGTATATTGTTTGTGATTATTCAAATCTTGAGGTTTGGCAGCCACAAATGTTCCTCTTGGAGAATCGTTATACACTCTTTGATTGAAATCTTTTGGTTCAGGCTCTAAAGGGGTAACAGAATTGTTGACGAGATTGTTGCTCCCCAGTCTTAATGTTTGATAACTCTGAGCTGTCACTGCTGGAGGTGGAGGAATCAGCGGAGGCAGTGGCTTTTGTGCTGAATACGTTGGATGTAATTTGACCTTAGAAGGATCGATTGGTTTGGACATAGGTACTGGATTTGTATTTATCGACAGAGGAAGCCTTTTCTGTTTATCCAGCATCAGAACTTCCAGCGTAGTGAACCTCATATCACAATGAAGCAAATGAGCTTTGTCCCCATCCAATACTGGTAATTCTTGTTTTGTCCAGTCATTGAGCCATATCTTATTGGTAACAGTTGCCTCATGAACAATGTCTTGGATTTGATTTTCCACTATCTGCTTTTCATCAGGAGATAGTCCTAATGCCCGTGATCTTTGTTTCTCCATCCATCGTTGCATGGAATAGGGTATACTGTTATTCATTTCCTGACGTTACTTTGAATTGAGTTTCGTGTGTTTTATGTTTTCCTTCTAGATATCCTTTCCGTTAATTTTTTTTTTTTTGTTGTTGATAGAAGAAAAAAAGATGCGCCGGGTTTTTGTTAAACTTTACATATATATGTGTCTGTGTTGATTCTATCCAGATATCTCTATATATTATTAATGTTGTATCAAATGTAGCTAAATGTAAAAAACCTGTCCTTTAGCAGGCGAGAGATTGAAGCTGTTTTGCGGACTGACAGCTTCACTCTTTATGTTCAAACTTTCCATCTCCATAACAGGGGGCTCTTCGCTTAATGATCCATTCATCTTCTGGACATACGAGGATAACACTTTTCTACTTTCTTCGAGGTAAGTTTTCTTTGGATGTGGATGGTGACTCAATTGGGAAAGAGATGGTTTCATCAGAGTAGATGTGATTGATTCCACCATTTCTGTATCTTTCGGCAGCTGCCCCCAATTTTTCTTCGAAGTAGGTACATATTGCTGAGACCTCTGTTGTTGATGTAGTGTCATCAATGATTGGTTTAATCTGTTCATGGAGATCATGGATGAAGCCGATGTAGTTCTTTTCAACAATTCTTGAACGTTGGTCATCGATTGTTGTGGGGATAACTGGCTAGGAGTGTTGATTGGTGATTGCCTTGGAGATATTCCCATCTTGTGTAAAGAATAATTCGACCGGACTCGCGGTAGAAGATCAACTTTACTAGCTGAACCACGCGTCAAGAAAAGGTGATGGTTCAAATCACTTAGTTTCATCCTTCGATCAGGGTTCAATTCAAAACACTTATTGATGAAATCCCTTCCAGCCCCACTGATATCGCTCCAATACTCTTCGGGCTCATAAAAATAATCACCAGTGACAATTGCCTCCCTGGTCTCCTCATCAGTCTCACAATCGAACGGCATATACCCACATAATATGAAATAAGTCAACACTCCAATCGACCACACATCGACTGGATAAGAATAACCCCGTATTTTGAAATCCTGATAAATAGATATCTGAGTCGCATCTTTTAAAGAGTCAGGTAAGGGGTATTTCTGTATCAAAACTTCTGGGGCAACATAACTTAAAGTACCACATAACAATGTCAATTTCTCTGTAGGGTCATTGTAAACTTTTGCTAGTCCAAAATCGGCAATCAATATCTCAGACTTGATGGATCGCGTTTTAAAAATCAAATTTTCAGATTTCAAATCGCGATGAATGATATTATTCTCATGGAGAAACAAAACCAGTGATGTAATCGATTTTATTATATGAATCGCATCTTGTTCATAATAAGACCCGCTCTGTGTAATTTTTTCAAATAAATCTCCACCAGTGCATAAATCTGTTATCAAGTACAAATTATCGTTTGTCTCAAAGAAATCGTTCAACATCAACAAATTCTTATGGTTGAACTTTGAGATGTATTGCAACACAGATATCTCATTCTGTATCAACTTCTCCCTCCCACTCATCAAATTTTTTTTTATTATCTTTACAGCATAGTGATAACCTGACGGTATATGGATGATTTCCTTCACCGTGGCATAAGTACCCGACCCCAAATCTCCACTGACCAAACTGTACTTGCACTTGTTATGTTCTCTGTTATCTATATCTATTTTGTTGATACTTTCTACCGTTGGCCATACTTGCTCCATCTTATCGTTATATGATTCTGTTATCAATAAACCAGCCATACGTTCACCATCTACAAATTAAGAACGAGATAAAATGGAAAAGAAAAAACAAAAAACATCGTCAGCGCACGCGCTCTAACCGCTAACTAACTGTACAGTTCGTGCACAGATGCTAAAACTGGACAACTGAAAGATCCATATTGGAACACCCCCAACCCTAACCCCTTACATCCCAATCTCACTCAAAGGGTCTTCTTTAGTCAAAGATCTGACAATATTAATAATAATCGGCCACCGAAGTACTCAATCAATAGACTCATCACCTACGGGTACCGAGAAGAACTCTTTTGCCATTCCACCATTCGGCACTATTTTTCTACACAAACCTACGGCATTTGCACTCAATGTTTCAGTTGAAATTGTGGTATTTTTAGTACCGTATTGTAGGTCCCATTTGGTAAGGTGAGACTCTTTCACTACAACCTCTATTATTTGCTTGCTTCACATAAAGCAAAAAATCAGCTCAGAGAAGTGTAAAAAAAAAATTAAAACTCAAAAAACCTGAAAAAAAAAAAAAAAGTTTCAAAAAAATCTCAACAAGAGAAGAAAGGAGAAGAAAAGGTACCCTCTTGAATATCAGAAAGTCAATACCTTTCAATTATATCTTGAGTATCAAGATACCAGGCGTTATCATATTTCACAGTGGAGAAATTTTAGTTTTTTTTGCAACAGGTGCATTTCGCATTCACCTAAAATGTCTGTCAGTGGTTTGAACACGCCGACTCTCGAGCCGGAGCTGTCAAATTCCAAGAAAAGTTCCATTCTTGCAGTGAGTTCTTCGAATCTTGCAAAACGTCCAGTGGCGAGAAGGGCCTGCTTGGCATGTCGGGAGAAGAAAATAAAGTGTGATGGAGAGCCTCCCGTTGCACCAGGCACTAAGACACCTCAGTCTCCAAAGGTTTGTTCAAATTGTAAATACCTTGGGATAGATTGTGTATTTGTTCAAAGTAATAGAGGTGGTAGAAGACGTAAGGGGACAGATGATTCTGGTACTCCTCGAGCTGGCTCAATTACGTCTGGTATTACCCCCACCGCTTCAAGACTTTCCAAAACTGAAATAAGTACTCCTCAAATTGGCATTGATATGCAGACCAGGAACCAACTCGATTTCTTGCATTCCAACAGTCGAGAGAATCACAGTTTGACGAGATCACCTTCCATTGACTCACAAAGCAATACGTCACAGGACTCTTACTATAGAGGTTATCCACCTTATAGAGGAGATTTCCCAGACTCTTATGGACCTCCATCACCTCCATACCGTCATCATCGCCGCCATCATCATCACCGCCACCATCACTACCCTGAAGAACATGATGGCATAATTACACAGGGCCCACTTTCATCAGCACCACCTCCGTTGCCTCCAAACCCGTTTCATGGAGGTCCACCACCACCACCACCACCACCACCTCCTCCTCATCATCATGATCCGTTCGGGTATGGGCCAGGGCCAGGGTTTCCATTTCCTCCTCCGCACCCACACCGTTTTGGTTATGGACCTCCACCACCTCCTCCGCCTCCACCACCATTCCATCACCACCGCGGTGGAGAAGGAGGAGGAGGTAAAAGATGGCGCCAAATGTATGACCATTACCAACTTCCACCTCCACAAGCATTGTTGGCTCCCATTGGAGGAACTGAGACGAATTCAAGGAAGAGAACTTCAAGCGTTGTGTCTAGAAATGAGTTTTCAGAAAAGGAAAACTCCCATTTTGATCCCAGTCAGAATTCGACATCATACAGAAGCAATTTGGACGATACAGAAACTAAAAGCAATTTATTTGCTAAGTTCGATTTACCAGATTTGAAAACCTGTGGTATATTTATTGATTTGTTCTACAAATACATACAACCTTCCATACCTGTTTTCAATTCAAAGCTAGATTTCCTTGAAAGATTTTCACCTAAATCTAGCGCTTCAATTTTGCATTGTATGTTTGCAATTGTATGCTCTCACGCTCCACCAAATATTGTCCCAAATTCCAATTATAGAGACCCTAACTATTGGTTCAAGTTCATCGACAAGCATTGGTCAAACTTGGACACTGCTTCTGCGATAAGCGGTTTATTATTGCTATTTCACTATAATGTGCAATTCAGCAAGTTGCAAGACGCTTTCAAATGCCTTTCAAGAAGCGTTGATATTATCGAGGTCTATGAATTACGCAGTGTGGTGAGATATAGGGACGCGGATTTTTATCAAAAGATGTCCATTGTTAGCACCAAGGAACAATTGATCAAACGTTTGAAGTTGAACAGATTAATCTGGTTGACGTGGCAGTCTCAGTTGCTTTATAACATATTGACGGAGTCTACGACGATGGCAATGAAATTTCCGTCAGAAATAGAACTACCGTCTTCCTCATATGATGTTCAAATTTTAAACTGGAAGGAAATTCAAGTCCTTTCTGCCAATGATGAGGATTTGATGAGACTTGATCCATATCAATTTGCTATAATTGTTGCTCAAATGGGCGATGACTTTATAAGGTCAAGACAGTCAATTGATAGAGATGACTTCAATTCGAAACTAAGCAAATTGATTCATATTGCTCATCTGAAACTTTACAAGATCACTTCGCTCCACTCAAATAGTATCATTTTGGAGAAGAGATTGATCGTTGTCAATCACAACATTTTAAGATCGGCATTTCTCTTGCACTTGATGAAAATAATGAACAATTTCCCAGTGGTTAGTAATTGGTTCATGTTCAAGCCTTTGGATTTTGTCTGTGATTTGCATAGAGACGTTGATTTGAATTTTGACATTAATGATCTTTCTCAGAATTTGCTGAAAAATTTCAATAGCTTAAATTTCAAAGCTTTTTTCACAGTTTTCAAATCGTCATTGGCCATGATCAAACTTTTGAACCTCGGTTATGGAATCACTGAAGAAGATGACAATACCTCCCCCGTTGTCATTGGTCCTACATCCTTCATCCCCTCCGATACCGCCAAAAAATATATTGCCGATGACCTTGATGAAGATGATGATGGTGATTTTGAAAGGCAGTGGTGGTCCAGCTTTGATGATCCTAACCTTGTTGCAGCTTTGAAAGACTCTGATGTTCCTGATGCATGGATCCTGTACCCATTTTGGATGGCTAACTCAGTTTCTAAAAATGTTTGCATATTACTGTCCATCACATTGATTTGCAAGTTTTTTGTATTTGTGAAATCCCCTACTAATCCAGATTTACTAATTGTCAAACGTTTCACAGAACCATTGACACAAACCGAACATGATTTGGAGTTGAACCACCGACCTAGCTCCAAGACTCTGCTGACTCAAATTACCTTGGAATTTTCTGATCTTGAATCCATCCCGTTGTCTGAGTTTAACTTGAATCGTTTACTGAGTGATTTGAGATTGTGCTACAAGTTTTTAAAATCTCAAGCAAGGTACTCTGTGTCTGTCAATTCTGGGTTGGTTCATATTGAAAGAATTGTTGAATATGTCGATGAAGTTTTGAAAACCATCGGCTAACTTGCATTTGTTTTACTGTTTTTTTTTGTTGTTGTACCATTTAACCATATATCTGTAATTCTTAATTTATCTGCATTAATATAAAGTTTTTAGTTTTTTTTTTATTTTATTTTGTATAATCTACAATTGGCAAGAAGTCAAAGATAACTTTTTTTTTCGAAGATAACACCTCGTAAAGTGTGATTCTCCTATATAATAACAAAGAGCAGTGTATAAGAATGCATCGATGTGAAAGAAAAATAAAGTAAATAAATCGTAAAGTAGAAATTTAAAAAGGTAAAAATTAATTCCATCAAATCTTGTATGGAATTCGTCTATCATTCTCTATTATCATTAATATAACTGACAAAATCAAAGAAACTTTTCTTGTAATATCTTTGTTGGGTGGTTCTATTAACAACTTGTAAACCAAATTGTTGTCCATAATCACCAAATTCCCAATTATCGGCAAAACTCCATGCCAATGCTCCAAACATTTCAACTCCATCGTACAGTGAAGCTTCCAATGCAGCGGTTAAAAATGATCTGTAGTAAATTGATCTGTCCAAATCAAACAATTGATCTTTCAACAGTTTCTCAGCTTCTCTCCATTCTGGGAAACCAAATTCAGTGATAAAGATTGGTGTTTTCCAGTGTTGCCAGATATAATTAAGTTGAACTCTGAATTGTCTTGGTGTGATGTAGACATACGATTGTGATCTGTATCCCATTGCCCATCCGTCAGCTTCAGCAGAAACAGATGCGGCACAAGTTGGCCAAGTTGGAGATTTTGGATCAGCTTGACACAGAGTTGTTGTAACATTAGCGAGTGGTTTAACAACGTTGTATGTGTAAGGGTCGACACCGAAAAAGTCAGCTTTACCTTTTACTGATGCTAATTCTTCTGAAGTCCAAGCCAGCTCTGGGTGAGTTTTCAAACATGTGTCTTTAACACTTTGTGGAACATCAATACCTGAGAATAATGGGTTAGCAATGATATCAAGTTGGAACTCATTGTTTCTGTCGGCAGCAGCAACGTGCTCAGGGTTTGTTGGATCTTCTGGGTATCCGAAAATGTTACTAATTTTAAGACCAACCTTACCTTTACCTTTGATTTCACTATGGTAAAAATCGTACAATTGAGCATGTGCTTGAACAATGTGTTTGGCACCAACAGCATTTTCAGCAAAGGCCATTGGCTCGTTAAAAGTTATCCAAATTGGAACACGGTCAGCGTAATGACTCATGACAATTTTACCATAATGGACAAATGAATCAACGAAATCGCTTCTAGCATATCCACCACTTATGTTAAAGAAACCCAATTCCATGATTGCTGATTCATTCAAGAATTGAAGTGGAGAATCAAAATGAATCAATGTAACAATTGGCTTGATTCCGTATTCTAAACAAGTGTTGATCAAATCATCGTAATGGTCAAGTGCCAACTGGTTAACAGGAGTTCCTGGGTGAACAAATGGCATAATTCTTGTCCATGGAATGGTGAATGAGTAATGCTCAACACCAATTGCTGCCAATCTGGCAATATCTTGTTTGTAAAGGTAGTAATTTTCGTTAGTGACGTAATTTTCTGGTAAACCTTTTTTGATTTCAGCAGTTTCCCAAATTGAAGGAGATCTACCTTCATCAGCAACTGCACCTTCAATTTGTGCAGCTGAACCGGCAACACCTTGGACAAAATCCTTTGGGAACTTAATTCCCAAATTTTCAAAAGCGCCTTTAACTGGATCTTCAGGTGGTAAGACTAATTCACTGGTTGGGATTGGAGTTGGAGAAACAGTAGTGCTGTAAATACCTCTTGTAAAATTGACAAATTCTGTAGTTTCCCACAATTTTGACCAAGAATACTGTCCATATGGATCATCGGAATCAGTAGCAGTAGCAGTGGCATCCGGATACCAGTTACCCCAAGTAGTGGTGGAAACATTTCCAACCAATGATGAAAGCTGAGAATACAGCGGAGCATAAGTTGAAGCTGGAGTGGAAGGAGCAGCACTTGCGTAAACGGTGGTAGTGTCAATGTAATATTGGAAACCATTGTCACCCTTGGCAAATTTATCAATTCCAGGTTTGCCTTCAATTGGACTTGATTCGGCAACTTGTGGTATTACAATAGCGGCAGCTATTGTGACTAAGAATTGTTTTGAAATCATCTTTCGAATTGGTCTCTATTACTCAAAACTGAGTTCTGGTAATTGAAGCACCATCGACTTGTTTAAATATGATTTCGGGACTCAATTCTTGCAATTGCCGATATAGGAGCTTGCCATTGACAAACTGAAGTGTTAGAGTTACTACTCCTCGAAGTATGCATGCACCTGCGCTTTTTCGAGTATTACTCTCCCGTAGTTGATGATGAATTATGACCGCATTTCACGTCAGATGGTTGCCCCGAAGAAAATATCAAGGCCAATTAGGTAGAGTTTCCGAGATTGTCTACCAATTTGAGCATTGTTTAGTAAACAATAACGAATCAGGTCTCTGTCAATAAGGTCTTGCGTCATTTTTCCTAAAATTTTTCCACTTTTTTTTGTGTTCAATTTCATCTTAAATCTGGAGAAACCCAATGTGGGGTGAGTGGACAGAAAATAACTTACCTGCACATAAATCTCAACATTGGGTGACCGAAGATCTCGAGGAAAGGCTACTCGGGTTTAAAATTTTTCTTTTGCACCCACTGTAGAACCCAACATGAGTTAACTTTGTCAGATACCTTTATAATTCAAACCTTAATCGAAGGTAGTGCTGGTAGTAGATAAATAGAGTAAATATTACATTTGAAACCGTCAAAAGTACTCGCTACATGCCGCCATACATTCTCGAATAATCTCAGCAAGATACATTCTACTTTTATTCTGCTCGGAAGATCTTTTTGTTTACACATAATTGCTGGTTTCGAAGTTGTCCTCTTGGGTTGCCTGATTGTTTATTGTCGCAAAGAGCGTACGCAAACCCGAAAGTTTTTCCCCACTGATTTGCGATAAAATATGCATATCTTGGAAACCAAAAACCGATGTGGGAAAAAGGAATTTACAGGATGGAGGATAAAAGTTGGATGGTTGATATTCAACACGGACAATTGTCGGGTTACAGTTGATCTTGATAAACGAGTCTTATTGAAAACCTATACGATCAAAGCTTTTAGCATTGTTTGATATCACCAATGAAACTGATGAATCCAAAAAAAAATCAAAAAAATCTTTTGTAATGTTTCTCATCCGTAGTTTTGTTAACAACCTGTAAACCAAATTGTTGCTGCTAGTCGCCAAATTCCCCATTTCGGGCAAAACTTCAAGCAACTGCTTCTATGATTTCAACTCCATCGTCATTGAATCTTTTAACGCAGTAGTTGAAAAGGATCTATAAATTAAGTTGATCTGTTCAAACCGTACAATTGAACCTTGAATAGCTTCTCACCTTATATCCAATCTTCTGTGATCCCAAACTCAAAGATCAAAATTGGATTATAACATTTTGTCAAAAAGTAGTCTATTCGAGAATTCAAATGTGCTGGGGTGGTATAAACATATGACTGAGACCTATATCATATACCCCAGCCGCTTGCTTTTGTCGGGGAATATTTAACAGGTGAGTAAATATACGTGATATTGGCCTGACTCAGGGAAGCATCAAAAGCCGATAATGGGGAAACAATTTGGTAAGTAAAAGGATCGACAATGAAAAAATTTGCCCTTTCTTTAACCGTCAGTAATTCTTCAGACGACGAACTCAGATATGGAGCTATTCTAAAGACCATACCTTTCAAGCCTTCTGGATAGTTTCCACCATTGAGTAATGAGTTGGCAAATATTGCAAATGCGATTTCATTGTAATTGTCCGCAGCCTTGACATGTCCTTCATTGCCAGGAAAGAAAATTTACCACTCAACTTCATACCAGTCTTACCTGAACCCTTAATTTCATTGCAATAGGGTTTCGTACAATTGAGTTGAAGCGTAAACAACTTTCGTGAGACCTAAAGCATTTTCA
Source organism: Nakazawaea holstii (assembly GCA_003706265.2). Lineage (NCBI taxonomy): Eukaryota > Fungi > Ascomycota > Pichiomycetes > Alaninales > Pachysolenaceae > Nakazawaea > Nakazawaea holstii. The sequence goes on along the minus strand of PPKU02000036.1, from coordinate 95,260 downwards.
ATACCGAAACGAGGTTCATTGGAAATGACCAAATCTCGAACACGGTCGACATGAGGCGACATAACTAGAATTTTTTTTGAATAACGAATATCTTCAACAGATCATAACTGCCTCTGAGGTGGCCACCATAAGTTAGGTGCTCTAACCCATTCTTAAGACACATCACTGCCAATCTAATAATATTCTATTTTGTAGGGGTAATTTTCATTGGTGACGAAATTTATAGCTTAAACTACATTATCACCGACTATATCCAATATGGTTGGGGATCTCCGTTCATCAGCAATAGCGCCTTCTATTATGAGCAGCAGATCCTGTAACACCTTGAATGAATCCTTTTGGAAATTTGATCCGAAGATTGCTGAAAGCACCTTTGACTGGGTCTTCCGGTGGAAAATCAATTTATGGGTAGGAATCGGAGTTGGCGAAACAGTAATGCTGTAAATATTTCTGTTGAAACTGACAAATTCTGCAGCATCCTACAATTTTCAACCAAGCGTACGGATTGTATGGCTTATCGATAACCGCAGCAGTAACAGTGGCTTTGAACACCAGTTACCTTACGTAGCTGTGGAAACATTTCCTACCAACGATGAAAGCTGTACAGTGGAGCAGAAGTTGAAGCTGGAGTGGAAGGAGAGATGCTCGCCCAAGAAGTGACGGAAACCATCTTTTCCCTTGGAGGAATGAATAATCTAACTTTCCTTGGGTTGTTCTTCTGCATTAATTTCTTATGCAGGGTATTTTTGAGTCATTTCTTCAAGCTTGGTCCTTAGTAAGCAGCTTTTGAAATCTTGATTCCCCCTTCTCCCAGCACAGAAATCTAGGCAAAGCCGCTTATCTGTGAAGACTGATCACGGTGATTGCTGAGTTAGTTGAGCATTATAGAAGGTTTAAGGTACAATGTCCACTCGAGGTGTCCCCGCCTCATATTACGAGTCAAAACTTCTCCTTTTCTACTTCCAAGAAATCTGGCGGTTTTTTTTTGTTTGTCCCAAAGAGAAAAGAGAAGATAAAAATTAAACGGAAAAATAAAAACGACCAGATGAGATAAGAAGAACTTATTCATTTGGACTAATTCATAACTTTCCATTTTGTCTGTTTTTGAAGACCACACCCAGGTGCACATAATCTGCTGAAGGATGTCAACAGACACGCTACGATCTTCAAATAACTCCAAGAGCCCCTTCTCGCTGGAACCTCAACTAATACTGCCTGATAAGTCATTTTCATACCTTCAGTTGACATGTTCCTATTGCAAGTTCAAAAAGAGGAAATGTGATGGTGGAAACCCATGCTCTAATTGCAAGAAATACAAGCAGACCTGTGCATATTATGCTGATAATGATCGGAGAAGGCGAAAATATCATACCGATTATATCAATTACCTCGAAGGTAAATCTGATGTGTTAACCAAGTTCATCAATGAGTTTGTGAAAGACTCTCCAGAACTCAGTAACGCATTCCAACAAAAGTTAAGCCAGATGGTTACTCTTTCTCAGATCAAAGCTGATGAAAAGATCAACAGGAACGACGAAAAAAATTATAATCAGTTGGATGATCACTTGTTACAGATCTTAGATGAGGCTAAGAAATTGAAATTAGATGAAGAAGACACCATCAGGGTCATGAACTCCAAATCTTTGTTGAACCATTCCAACGAATATGATGATTTGAATTTAAACCATCAAATAAGTCCATATAGTGAACTGACTTCCTCCACATTTGATTCCATCAATGACGAAGAATCAAATCCGTTGACGATGAACGGATTAAATATTGTTTTCAGAGACGAGAGTTTCAGAGCTCATTTGACTGACTCTTTCGAAGAGAACTTTTCAGCTTTTTTTCATTGTTTCACGGTGATACTACCTGAAGTTAGACGTTGGAAATTTTCATCATCGGTGCCCTCAAAACAACTTTTAATGTGCTCCATATTTGCCGTTGGTGCTGTATATTCAGGCCATCCATATGCACTCAGGTCAAGAAAGCTGTTCATAGCTGAGCTGGAATATATCGCAGTTGATGCATGCCGTTACCCACTTGACATCTATTTGGTCATGGGACTCACTTTGCTATCGATGTACGAATTGGGAATGGGTAACGATTCAATATCTTACCTTTTCGACTCCATGTCTTGCTCGTTGACTCAACACATGGGTTTGCATATATCATACGACCAAACTGGGGATTCAAAATCTGCAAACTATGCGCCAAGAGCATCACCCATCCGATCTTCTATTCTTTGGGGTATCTGCTTACAGGACAGAATAATAACTTCCTTATGCAATGTTCAAGCATGTATCCATTTCAAAAGAATTATTGCTCCAGCATATAGTACGGTTCTAGGACCTGAAAACAAGTATTATATCTCCGAGTTGAGTTTCGCTGCTCAAACTAGATTATGGTATATTTTCGATAGGTTCATGGATCAAATTTGTTCAGAAAATGGTGACATAGGTGACACTCACCAGAGGACAACATTATTGGAGACAGCTCTAAGCTCTTTGTCAGAATTCAAGAATTCGTTACCTCTGCCTTTAATGCTTACAAATGAAAACAACAACAAGTTTGTCATGATGCTTCATTATACATACCATTGTTTGATCTGTCAATTTCACAAGGCATTTGTTAAAATAACCAAAGATTCAAGCCAAAAATTGATTCTGAACGCGGCTATACTGGCCAAAATTTTGGCGAGATATCAAAAAAGTAACCCTTTGGAAATACTACCCTATTACGCAAGTTATTTAATTTATTCAAGCGCTTTGACTTATTTGATAGTCCTTACGAAGCATAAGAATGAGATATATACAAGTCCTGAACAAGAAACATACTACAATAATTTCAGGTCATACTTCTCCAATTGTGTCACACTGTTGAAAGCTTTATCGAAAATTTGGAAAAGATCGAAAAAGGACTTGAACATTTTGAAGAATTTGTGTATACAAGAGGGTATTTACATTCCAGAATTGAGCGATACCGTGAAGGAAGAGTTAGATTACTCAATCTTGACATCCGAAACCCAAACTCCAGATGGAATTCAGGAGGCTTTTACCTCTGCCAAGTTTTCATTCACGGCAAGTCCCGAGACTTCTTCCAATGCTGCTAGTGAATTTGAAAGCGAACCTATCGAATTTGATCCTACATCTTTTTTCAATAATTTTGGCCAACAGTCGTTTATCCCTACTCCGAGGACGGTACCAATTCCAGCTGCTCACAATCAACAAGAACAACCACAACAGCAACAGCAACATCAACATCAACATCAACCACAACATCAACCACAACATCAACCACAACATCAACCACAACAATATCAACAACAATATCAACAGCAACAACATTTTCAACATCAGCAGCAACAACATAATCAACAACAGCAACAACAACAACAGCAACAACATCATCAGCATTCCTTATCACAACCGCAGTGGGATCAGCAACTGCTGAAAATAAATTCACACGCTCCGCTGGGTGTGCAACAACCAACGCAATGTCCAATACTGCCTGCAATTCAACCGCCAATTCAGCAAAATAGTGACCTGTCTCACTTCATACCCCTGCCGCCTATGCCTCCAACCTCCAATCGAGATTTTAGTTTGCTTCAGACGGTTGGAGAATTATCTAGTGAAACTGATGGATTTGTGGAACTGATGAACCAATTCTATCCTTCATTTAGTTTCAACAATGTTGATTTGAATACCAATCTTGATGGTGGGAACATGAATCATCCAGCTATAAACGGCAAAAGTCCTTCGAAACCACTGGCAGAATGATCAATCATATATTTTGAAAGAACGTTCCAAATCAATATAGATCAAAAGAGAGATCTGGTATTAAAGTTTAGTCACCAGAATTTTCTTTTCCTTTGCCAGTCACCGAATCTTTTGTTAATTATTTCGATTGTATATACCAAGCTAAAGGCTCAAAGATTTCAACCCTTGAGGGGGCAAAGACAACATAAACATCCATCTTAAAATTACTCTAAGCGCATTCATACTCAATATATACTACAGACCACTATGCCCATATGAACATACCATCCTCCTTGAACTTGATGCCATATATATGAACTCCTCAGTGTGAAAAGTTGCAGTTTTTCCATGTATAAATTTCGCTTACATTTACCTTTCATGCTCAATATAGTTAAAGTTAAATATACACTACTCAATTTATAAAATTCTATTAAAACATTAAGCTCACCATTCAAGCAGCGTCTCTGAGGAACAGGAGCCTCCAGCTGCGATGTTCGTCCTTTGAGGAACTTTTATCTTGAACTTAAGATCAATGTTTTTGTAGACTTCATTGTGGGTTTTCGCAGACTCCTTTTGTGTAATCTTCCAACGAGAAGTTCCCAACACGCTATCCAATTCTTCATCACTAGGCAACTTTATGAAAATACTTCCCGACTCTTCTTTGATCTCAAATGTTGCTACAGAGAGTGATTCATCATTTTTACAAGATCCAGTCTCTGGTTTGTCATTCTCAAGGATATAATTCCTTTTATGCAACGGACACGAAATATAAGTGTTTTTGTTCTCATCTTGCGACAAAATACCTTCCGACAAAACAAATGCCCTTTTGTGGCCGCACATATTCTGTGAGCAGTATAATTTGTCGTTCAATCTGAAAATAGCCAATTGTGTTTCAGAAACCAATATTGTTGCAGATGAACCAGCCTCCTTTGGCGGCAACTTTGATGAATCACAGATCTTTTTCCAGCTTGTCGAGGACCATTTGATTCCTTTGAAGTCTTCTCTTTTGACTTGGTCATTTGTTGGCCAATCAGCAGGTCTTCTTTGTCCTCTTTCCCTAATGATTTCAACACTTTCTTGTTCTTCTTCAGTGTTGATGAACTGCTGGAAAATTGGATCATCTTTTTTAGTTTTGACAGCCTCATGCCATTCGTCATAATATTTACCCACCAATTCATTCATTTGATCTTCCAATTCTTGAGCAATTCCCAATTTGTCGTAAACAACAACGTCTCTCAAATATTCAATCCCACCAGGCAAGCTTTCCAACCATCTTGCAGTTCTCTGCAATTTATCTGCTGTTCTTAAATAAAACATCAAGTAACGGTCCAACAATGGAATTACCTGATCTGGCAAAACATTACCTTTTAGCAATTGTGCATGAGCTGGTTTCATACCACCATTTCCTCCAACAAAAACGTTGAAACCAGAACCACTTGAGCTCTGCACTGCAGACAATCCAAAGTCTTTTGCATGCATTTCTGCGCAATCTCTTATACAACCTGAGACTCCACCTTTGAATTTATGAGGAGATCTTATACCTTTGTATCTTTCTTCCAATCTTATGGCCAATCCGACAGAATCACCAACACCAAATCTGCACCATGTGGAACCAACACAAGATTTAACATTTCTCAAAGTTTTACCATAAGCTTGCCCACTTTCAAAACCATGCTCATATAGCTCATCCCAAATTTTGATCAAATCCTGTTTTCTTGCCCCAAAAAGATCAACTCTTTGACCACCGGTAATTTTGGTATACAAATCATACTTTTTAGCAATCTGTCCTAAGGCAATCAACTTTTCTGGAGTGATCTCCCCAGCAGACGATCTTGGAACAACAGAATATGTACCATTTCTTTGGATATTACCCAACATTTTGTCATTTGTTTCTTGTAATCCATGAACGTCTGCGCTCAATAAATGTCTGTTGAATAAGGTGGAAAGTATGGAACCAATACATGGCTTACAAACCTCACATCCCAATGCATCCGGATCTGTTCCCAAATGAGTCATGATTTCTTTGAATGATTGGTATCTCTTGACCATGATCAAAGAAAATAAGTCCGCACGTGACTGTTTGAAATGAATGCAAAGTGCATGAGATACTGCCTTTCCCATTTTCAGCATCTCAGCTTCAAAGATACCTTTGACAGTAGGCAAACAACCACCACAAGCAGTTCCAGCCTTGGTACATGAACTCAACTGTCCGACACTTGTTGCAGTTCCATCTCTAATTTTATCGACAAGCATACCTTTGCTCACATTATGACATGAACAGACTTGAGTATCGTCAGATAAAGCTGAAACGTCTTCCCCATCCTCTCCAGGTTTTCCTAAAATCAATTCGGAAACAGGTCCAGTTAATGGTTTGCGTGCCTTGGCCAATGCGGTAAACTTGGTGAAATTTCTGGTATCGCCAACAAGAATACCACCGAGCAAGTACTTTCCATCTTTGGTGACAATTAACTTTGTGTAAAATCCATCTATTGGATCTTCATATATCAACGACTTGACCAAACACTTACATTCCTTTTTGTCATACCCTCTTGGCAACCATTTGGGTCCATTTTTGTCCGCGAAATAGTCACCAAATGAAGCCACTTCGACGCCCATTAATTTTAATCTTGTTCCTATATCAGGCTCGGAGAACTCCTTCAGTGAATGAAATTTTGCCTGTGTTAGGTTGAATGCTAAAATATCAGCCATGGCAACTCCTGGGGCGATCAAACCAAAAGTTTTGTTGTTCCAAGACGCACATTCACCTACAGCGAATATGGAAGGGTCAGATGTTTTCAAAGCATTGTCAACAGCAAACCCGCCTCTTGGAGCGGTCTCTATACCCAGGTCCTTGGCTAGCTCATCTCTTGGTTTGATACCAATTGTATAACATAACAATTGACATTCTTCGATTTCTCCATCATGATATTCAACCAGTTGCAATTGCTGGTCATTGTTGAATATTAATCTTTTGACTGTTGTACCTGTTCTTACAGTAACACCCAAATCTCTTACCTTATCAGTCAAGAATTGACCACCTTTCTCATCCATTTGCTGCGATAGTAGCCACTGAGATCTATGGACAACAGTAACATCATCATAGATTTTCATATCAAACAATGCTTTTGCAGCTTCCAAACCTAACAAACCCCCACCAACGACGATTGCTTTCTTGGTCTTCAAGTCTCTTGATTTCAAATTGTCACTAAAACTCAACATTTCATTTAAATCGTCAATTGTCCTGTAAACAAAAGCACCCATTTTCCTGTAGGATTTTATATCGTGCGACAGACCATCTCTTGGAGTTGGTAGTAATTCTATCGGTAAAAGAGCGTTGGAGCCCGTTGCGAGTACCAATATGTCGTATTTATAGGAACTGCCGTTCCTTGTTTCAATAGTTTTCGTGTCTTTGTTGATTTTGATTACTCTTTCATTCAACTTGTAGTCCCATCTATCTAAATCTCTTGCTTCATAAAATTCCTTTGGCGATAGAAGTAATTTATCAAAATCTTTGTGTTCAAAATATTCAGTCAATCCGACTCTATTATAAGCCAAATGAGGCTCATCTCCCAAGATTGTGATTTTGAACTCATTTTGTTTTTGATCATTTGTCAATATCTTATCCAAAAATGCGATGGAGACCATTCCCAAACCCACTACCAAAAGTTGCTTTCTTGGTTTGTTCGTGAGAGGCCCTGGAATGGGTGGTATTCCCTGTCTCTCAGTTACAGGTAAAGATGCTTCTAAAAGAGACGCCATTTCTGTTGTGTTGTATTGTGTTGTCAGTCCTGTCAATATTGTTTGAACCGAAATATGGCGACTATAGGATTTATAATCCTTTTCAATAAAAAAGATACAACATTTTCTTGTATGAAAGCATCAGAAGTAATGGCAACACTATGACTGAGATTAGAGATGGAGTTGCAAAAGTTAAAATCAGTAATCAACGTAGTTTGATTGGTGCTGCATGTATTTTCCACTCTGTCTTTCTTATCTCGTTGTTTTTCTTCTATTCTGTATCTACCAGGCGGAGATGAGCTCCGATTCTGAAAAATAGGGCTTGAAGATTCTTTCTCCGTTCTGTTTTTTTCTCCGTCTTTTCTCTTCTCTTCGCAGTAGTCTCAATAGTTTCCAAACATGGTTTGAGGCAGCGGGACATCTCTTCAGAAAGAGGCTGGCAGAGAAGTATGATAATTTGATTTACGAGATTATACTATTAAATTTCAGCACATAATAAGAAAGTATATTTATTGATCAATTAAGAACTATACTATAAAAATGCTCAAGAATTGAAAAGCAGCAGTACATTGTATAAAATAACATCGAGTTAAATATTAGACTAAGTTCTTTTGTGACACTTCATCTGTCTTAGAAACATAACCTTCAGGTCTATCCTCCTTGACTGGGATGAAGCTTATTAACCCATTGAGTATCATCATCACAATACCGATGATCCAAAATGCCTTGAAATACTGAGTAACACCGTTTTTAACTTGAAACCTAAAGACTAATGAAAAGAAAATACCACCCATATTACCGAAGGCACCAGTGATACCGGCAACAATACCGGTGTGATGAGGATTTATGTGGGGAACTAATGAAAAATTGGCACCATTACCCATCTCCATAAAAATATCCATGAATGCCATAGCAGTGATCAATCCAGCAATTGACAAATCTTTTCTCAACCCAATCCATAATAAAAAGACTCCCTCCATGAAACCACAAAAAACCATCCAAAACTTCTTCACTTTTGTGCTTTTGAATCTTCTGTATAACAAATCTGAAACTATACCCCCAAAAGGTCTAGTGACAACATTCAACAAACCCAACATTGAGGCCCAGTCTCCGGCTTTTTGTTGGGAGAAAGCGCCTTTTGAATGGGACAAGTAGACTCCTGACATGACAGACTCAATTGCCAATTCACCACCAAATGTAGATACGTAACCTAAAGCAACAAGCATAGTTCTCCAATGCAATCCAACTTTGACAATATCGAACAGTTTTGGGTCTTCAATAATCTCTGTAATGCTAACGATATCACCCATTTTTGTCTCAACTGGGACTAACATATCGTCAGAAGAATTTGTGTCTTGCTTAAAAGCCCTTTTGATGTCTTCTCTAGATAACACTTGAGTAAACCCATTGTCTTCCTTTCTAGAAGGAACTGGAACTACCAAAACATTACTTGTTGTGACATTGACACCAATACCAAGAATATCTGTTCTATCGGACCATTTACCCTCTGGACAATCATCACCAAAGATGGCGACTAAAGCAGCAACGAATAATAAGATGAGCATCGGACCAACGACAAAAGCCAACCCCCAGCTTTTATGGAGAGTGTATCCTCTTTTTTCCAAATCGGCGACAATAGCAGGCATCATGAAAAAGGCAACACCACCACCTGCATTACCCCAACCACCCGCCAAAGCATTAGCGGTACCGACAATGGATTTGTCGAAGAAAAGAGTTGTCCAAACCTGACATGGTACGAAGCTACCTCCCAAGAGCCCAGTGAAAAATCTTATCAGATGCAATCCAGCAACATTGGTAACACAAGCAGCAAACGCAGTTGGAACAGCGCCTACTATTAAAATACCAACCATAACCCATCTTGGTCCAAACTTATCACATAAGGGACCCAAAATAAATCTTGCCAAGAAAGTGGCAGTTAAACCACAAATGTTATTATTAGCAATGTCGGTAGCGGTCAACTTCAAATCTAGCTTTATGGTATGCGAAAGTAAAGGTGGAAATGCAAACCAAGAGAGAAACGACACAAAAAACCCTAACCAGGCCAAATGAAAGTTCCTACCGTATTTCGATTTCAAATTCAAAAATGGAATCGACATTGCCTTATTATTTCTTGTGTTGAGCACTGGCTCCTTGTATAAATCAGAAAACTTCATGTTTATAATTGTTTGTAATTGCAATCCCTTAGCCGGAAGAATTCAAAAGGCCTCAAAAGCTAAGATGATCGAGTATTTATATATTTTGATAGACAATTATCTCCTATCACAGATTTGATATCGATTCCTGGCCCGGTAAACAATAAGCTATGATAATGAGCAAGCTAGGAGCATCTTCCAATTACGCTTGATAACCAAAGTAAACAATTAAGCAGCGTCAATTTTATTTTCCACTCTCTTATCTCTGCACTATTGTCTCGTTTCGTTTTCTAAAATATTTTGATAAAAAAATTTTCAGAACTGCTCCCAAAACGGAAACACATACAGCCCTCAATATTACTAATAACAACTTTGGCTTTGTTGTTTGGAGGAGATAATAAGTAATACTAAGGTGATTGGAGGATATACCCTTGAGAAAATCTTCGTTGGTATTCCACTTCCAAGCCACCCGAAAAGAGCACCACCAAGAGCACCATCTTCTCTGTTAAGCTGCGTATATCACCGACACTAAACTTTCTTGTTGACGCCTCATCTTCTCATTTTGGCAAAAAAAAAATCAACGACTGTAAAATTTCATAGATCTTGCTAGTATATAGAATTAAGATTCTAATATGGCGCCCAATAGAGAACCCCTTTAGCGTCAGCTTATGTTGCTGGTATCCCACAAAGAAGGAGAAAGAGAAAGTTTGATGAACATCTTTTGTGTAAAGTCAAAAGATTCTCATAATTTTGATTACCCGTTCGATAAGGATACAGATACCAGGAGCTGACGAGACAATGTATTTTGATAACAGCTCTACTGGAATTTGGAGAGGTAGGGAACATGGTTACCACTGTTTGCAAGGCTTGGATACATTGGTGAAGAAACAGCTTGTTGAGGCTCAACCAAGCAATAGTATGCCTTTTATAGTAAATTTTGTGACAATGGAGTTGTGAACATGCTCTGGAAGGATTTCACCAGCGACCCAAGGTTGCTTCTTCGAAGATTAAGAGCTAAATTTGCTGCTGATGAGAGTCTTACCAACGGTTGAATTTATTCAGCTCATCTCAATATCGATATCTCAAATACAGCAACAATCTCAATACTGGTATTCACAAATCATTCCCTGCATTTGACTTTAATACTTATAATCCAAAATGGAAAGCTGAGATTAGAATCTGTTTCTTATTGTTTATATACTGTTTTGGTGAAATTTGTTTTTTCAGTTTTGGCCTTGAAGTCAGGCATAATTTACATAAATCAGGGTTCAAATGAATGTGTTTGTTTCAAGCATTATATACAAATACTAAAAACGATGAATGTTTTTTGCAGGAACCCCAGCTTCCGTAGCCCACTCGATAATTCCTTCTTCCATGGCTTTTGGGCCACATACCAACAACATGAAGTCATCTAATTTACCTCCCCTTTTTTCTATATACTCATTCATCAACAGTTTATCAACGTAACCTCTGCGTCCACTCCATGATTTGTCGGCTTTACTTAAGACGTAATGTATTTTAAAATTTGGCAACTTATCCGAATTAAACAATTCGTCCAATTCCTCTTTTATCAAAACATCTGACTCTGTTCTATTACCAAAATAGAAATCCACGTTCAAATGTTTCTCACCCAACCTTGCGATTTCTTGGAATACTTGGTAGGGTGGAGTCAAGCCTGATCCCCCTCCCACCATTAAAAATGAGTTGATCGTGATTTCATGTCCATGACTTAAAAGCTTACCATCACCCAAATACTCAAACTCTCCAATAGGACCCTTTATTTCTAAATCTTCACCAATTTGCATTTCTTCCAAACTCATGGTTAAGCGGCCACCAGGAATATCACCTTGAGGAAAATAAACTTTCACCAAAACATCTAATACCCCTTTTTGTAAATGATTTGATTTGGGTGTGTAAGCACGCATCACATATCCGTTTTTGTCTTTGATTCTCAAATATAAGTGCTGTCCAACAGGTAATCCCGAAGTCTGCTCTGCATGCTCCAACTGAAATGAGAATATCCGGGAATCATGTGAGATATTTTTCTTGCCAATCAACTTTGCCTTCTTCCATTTTTTAGCATTTAAAAAGGTGGCTTGAATCTCCTCAATAACTGGCGTTGTTACATCTGTAATTTGGCTTTCAGTTTTCTCTAGAACCCCAAGATGGTACTGAGCTAATAGCTGTTTGGCGTTGTCTGAATGAACAGCCATGAAATCATCCGTAGCATCTTCACCCGCCACTAACGTTATGCTCTGGGCACCACCGGGATGTTCATCTAAGTATGGTAGTCCTTCGTAAACCTGTCCTTTGACAACAAACCATGGATCTGCCTCATTAGCATGTTTCAGCAACTCCTCTGCTGTGATTATAACTCCTAACTTTTCTGGCTTTGTCATCATCAGGAAATCTAATTCGGCTTGAGTTGGACCTTGGTTTGTTTCATCCGTATCAGATCCTTCCTTCTCTCCCCAGTTTCTGGACAAAACGTTTCCTCCTTGCTCTTTAACCCTGTCCATCCATCCACCACTTTTGTTTGCTATCACTGGATGTTCGAACCTAATAGTATTTTCGGAATCGTCTCTCACTATGGCCACTCTATACCACCAATTGTTCAACATTGAAGTCACATTCCAATACATATCTCTAGGCTGAGTAGACATATTGTCATCCATAGCTCTGACAACTATATCTTTCGAATCGAACAAATCTTTCTTTGGAACGTCTATAGTCCAAAAACACCAACACAAATACGACATTCTGTCACAAACGTTCACCAAACCACCAAATAATTCAAATTCTCCAGCATCTCTATATCTATCTTCAGGATAATCAATTTCTGTCAATCTCCATGTTTTCCCTTTATCAAGACTGATTTCAACTCTACCAACTCTCACACCGCCTCCGTTATATGCAAAACCTCTCACTGTATAAAATTCATTTTCTGTCTCTGGAGATATCTTCATAACTTGTTGATTTTCAGGGTATACAGTCACACTTTGAACATTCAAATTGTACAAAGTATATCTTTCATCTTTCCACCACTTATCTTCCTTCTTAGCAGCGATTTCTGGTGTAACTTGGGTTGGTAATACTTTGTTATCATAGTAATGATACCAATTATCAGAAGGTTTATCAGACACAATTAACCTTTTTAGCCATTTAACAGATCGTCCACCTATAACCCCTGGAATCACAACCCGCAATGGTTTACCGTGATCTGGTTCCAAAAATTCACCATTTTGTTTGTAAGCCAACATAATACATTTTTCCGAATCCATCACCCAAGGCATTTTGATGCAAGTACCATATGCCCCATTTGCCGGGCTATCGGCGCCTTCCATCCATACATATCTTGCTTTTTTTGAGGGTTTTGCTTTTGCTATAACATCTTTCAACATTGGACCTGTCCATAATGAATTAGAAACACCGCTTGGTCCCCAGTTGAAACCAGAGCCTTTCTTAGCCATATTTTGCTCCTTTCTTCTGTTTCCAGCACAGCACAAAGTTATTGGGACAGTATATTGTTGATAATTTTCCATCACTGATCTCAAGTTGACAGTCATCGGTTCCTCAACCATTCCTTCTATTGTAAACTCCCAGTCCAAAAGTTGGTCCTCTTCGCATTTTGGTACAGGTCCATGGTTTCTCACAAAATGTAGTGATGAGGGCGTCAAAAATCCTGTATCATATAAAAGGGTTAGCGGACTTTCACAGTTGAATGGATGAGCACCGGTCAATCTCAAAAGTCGTGGATCTCGTGGAACAAAATTGTCCTCTCCTTTCTTATCTATTTCCAATACATCTTCAATACTCTTCTTGTGATCTCTTATAATAGGAAATGGATAATCTTCTATGTCCAACTCAGCTTTTAAAGAAACTACTTTTTTGTTTGCTTCAGTTTCATATTTTGTGAAAGTAGTAGCATTCGATAAAATCATCACAATATAAGCTACCTCTTCAGTATTATACGCTTGTCAAAACCAAAAGACATAAAATTCGAAAAGAAGGGTTAAAAGGTTCAAAACATAAGAGATACTGAGGTTTTTAAATTGCTTTACAGATATACGACAGACCTGGAACATAAGTTGATAAGGATTTATTTTGGTATAAGATTATCAAAGTTTAGTTTTTGTTCTGAATTCTTTTTGTTGGTAAATAAGCCGCTTCTGATGGAAAATTCTCCTTCTCCGAGTTGATTTAATTTTTTATTTTCCGCAGCTTTTTATGCACCATTGAACTCTGTTCTCAATATTCTCCGATACCCTGAAAGCGGAAAATATTCTAAGTTGACTATCAGCTCACTTGGTCTTCTCTAACCTTACATCAGACAAATAGCAGACATTGTTAATAATAACATCGATGATTTCGATTGAAGGAACTTTTCAATTGCGAGACCCACCAGTGGCAATAAAATTCATAGGCAACCATCACTCACGAGTTCACTTTTTTTTTGCAACAAATTGTCGTACCAAATGGTCTTGGCAAGAAATTTGGCTTATCTCGCGATCCACCGATCTACCGATAGAAATAACATCAACAGTAATATCAGGTCTCATGGTAGCTTTTTGTGATGGTGAGTGACCAGTCAATTCACAACAAACGAATGAAGCAGTATATTTTGATTTAACAATATCAGGAATTCGGGGTGAGAAATGTTCAAAGAAAATGCGAAGCGTCAACGAATAATCAAAACATGGATAGATATAATCAATGCTCAACAAAGATCTATCAAGAAACCCAAGAGGTGACGTATAATTCTTTTGGAATATTGGTTTACAATAGATCTCGGTAAACGAACATTTTAGAAAACCTATACGATCTAAACTTTTAACATTGCCTATTATCACCAATGAAGCGAATAAAGTCAAAGAAACTTTTCTTGTAATGTCTCTCTTGAGTAGTTCTGTTAACAACTTGTAAACCAAATTGTTGTTCATAATCACCAAATTCCCAATTATCGGCAAAACTCCATGCCAACGCTCCCATAACTTCTACTCCATCGTACAGTGAAGCCTCTAATGCAGCAGTTAAGAAGGATCTATAGTAAATCGATCTGTCCAAATCGTACAACTGGTCTTTCAACAGTTTCTCACCTTCTCTCCATTCTGGGAACCCGAATTCAGTGATAAAGATAGGTGATTTCCAGTGCTGCCAGAGATAGTTTATTTGTGATCTCAAATGCTCTGGTGTAATATAAACATATGACTGAGATCTATATCCTATAGCCCAGCCGCTTGCTTCTGTTGAAGAGTAGTTAACACATGAAGGCCAGTAAATATCCGTGATATTGGCTTGACACAGCGAAGCATCTGAAGCTGATAATGGGGATACAATCTGGTAGGTATAAGGATCGACACCAAAGAAATCTGCCCTTCCTTTAACCGCCAGTAATTCTTCTGACGTCCAACTCAGATTTGGAGTTAATGCCAAGACGGTACTTTTAAAAGCGTCTGGATAGTCTTCACCGTTGAATAATGGATTGGCAAATATTCCAAATGAGATTTCATTGTAATCGTCCGCAGCCTTTACATGTTCCGCGTTTGTAGGATCTTCTGGGAAGGAATATGTACCACTCAACTTGAGACCAATCTTACCTGAACCCTTGATTTCATTGCGATAGAAATCATACAATTGAGCAGTAGCTTGAACAACATTCTTGACACCTAAAGCATTTTCAACAGCCAGACTAGGTTCATTGAATATGACCCAAATTGGAACACGATCGGCATAATGTGACATGACAATTTTTCCATAATTAACAAAAATTTCCACAAAATCGTCTCTTCCGTAACCACCTTTGAGGAAGTCTCCATAAGTTAGAGGCTCTGACCCATTGATGAATTGAAGAGGGGAATCGAAATGTGTCAAAGTGACAATCGGTTTCATACCGTATTCCAATACGGTATTAATCAAGTCATCATAATGATCGATAGCCTGTTTGTTGACTGGACTTCCTGGGAACACAAATGGCAAAATTCTTGTCCAAGGAATGCTAAAAGAATAATGTTCAACACCTATTGCAGCCAATCTAGCAATATCCTGTTTATAGAGGTAGTAATTTTCATTGGTGACGGAATTACTAGCTTCACCTTCTGTATTACCGGTCACATCCAATATGGATGGGGACCTACCTTCATCGGCAATAGCGCCTTCGATTTGTGCAGCAGATCCTGCAACACCTTGGATGAAATTTTTTGGAAATTTAATTCCAAGATTGCTGAAAGCACCTTTGACTGGATCTTCCGGTGGGAAAACCAAATCGTGAGTAGGAATTGGTGTTGGTGAAACAGTGGTACTGTAAATACCTCTTGTGAAGTTAGCGAAAGTTGTCACTTCCCACAATTTTGACCAAGCGTATTGTCCATATGGATCTTCGGAATCCGTAGCAGTAGCGGTGGCATCCGGGTACCAATTACCCCAAGTAGTGGTGGAAACATTTCCTACCAACGATGAAAGCTGAGAATACAGCGGTGCATAAGTTGAAGCTGGAGTAGAAGGAGCAGCACTTGCGTAAACGGTGGTAGTGTCAATGTAATACTGGAAACCATTGTCACCTTTGGCAAATTTATCAATTCCAGGTTTGCCTTCAATTGGACTTGATTCGGCAACTTGTGGTATTACAATACCAGCAGCTATTGCGAGTAAGAATTGTTGTGGAAACATCTTGTGATTGCTATGGTGACTTCATTTTTCATAGGAAGATCTTTGGAATTTATATGCAATTCCATTGATTTCCTCGAACCTCGTAAATTGAACAAAATGAGATTCCCTTGAGTTGTTTTTGTGCATCAAACCATTATGCAGGAAGCAATTGAGTCATTCACTTAAGTTTGGTCCCTTATGAGCAGCTCCAAGGTATTCCCCCACAACAAGAATCTGGGGAAAGCCGTAGAAGTGTGAAAATATTTCGGCTTTTGCGACACAACATTGCGTGATTGCTTACCCGACTGAAAAATTATAGAAGGTTTAAGGTACAATGTCCACTCGAGCCATCCCCGCTTCATTCGAGGAATTTTGATCCGGAAAAAAAAACAAAAAAGTCAATTGTCATGTAGCCGAAATTCTTTTAGGACACAAAGTTCTTAGTCGTTTTTAAAACTTCTTGTTCCCCAACTTTTTTATCATGAGCCTGGTATATTTCTAGCTTGTATTGTTTCTCCATAGTCGAACACACAGTTGTTGGAAGTTATGAACTGTTTCCTAATGCGACAGTATCTGGGCGTACTCGTATCGACTTTAAAGTTAACTCAAACATAACTAAAGCAAAATGCAAGCCTTATGTGTCACTTGAAAATTTTAAAGCAACTGATTTCAACGAAAAAAATTGTATATACTGAATAGAGTGGATAGTGTTGGAGGTATGCATAACAATCGAACATTATGGAAGTGAAGGAGACCATTGAGCTATAGTTTTGAGAATTACGGTCATCGTGAAAAAATGCAACTCTCACCTTTTTGATCTTAGAAGTTGGCTATACATTGTTTGTCACCAGGGCATCTGGGTCTGTGAAAACCAGGACATCTGGGTCTGTGAAAAAGACTATTTGAATTGGTGGAGACTTATGCACTACGTAACGTTGTAAATTGTCCTGATTGTTTTAGATCAATTCTATCTTTGCTAAATACCATTTCTTGTGTCTATTTTGAGACTGACTTCGTTTTTTGGCAAACAAAAAATTGACTCCTAATAATAAATACAATTAAAATCTGTAAAACATACAAAAAAAAAGATGAAAAAATTCTGTAACTATCGTCAAGGCTAGTCAAGCAATAGTTCTACATAATATCACAATGGACTCAAAAACAATTGGAATCTTGGGCGGTGGCCAACTAGGTCGTATGATCGTTGAGGCAGCTCACAGATTGAATGTGAAGACAATTATTTTAGATGCTCCTGGATCACCAGCAAAGCAAATCAATGCATTAGACCCTCACGTTGATGGCTCTTTCACTGATCCAAAGGCTATAAGAGAGTTAGCTGCTAAATGTGACCTACTCACTGTAGAAATCGAACATGTTGATGCTGATTTCTTAATTGAGTTGCAAAAGGAGACCAATATTTCAATCTATCCGTCTCCAAAGACTATTAAATTAATTCAAGATAAATACCTTCAAAAGCAACATTTGATCGAACATGAGATTCAAGTCGTCGAGTCAAAAGCTGTTGCTTCCACTGAAGATAGTCTTACCAAGATTGGTCAAGAATACGGATATCCGTTCATGTTAAAATCAAGAACCTTAGCTTATGATGGTAGAGGTAATTTTGTTGTTAAGTCCGTAGATAACATCAAAGAAGCCTTGGAAGTATTAAAGGATAGACCTTTGTATGCTGAAAAATGGGCCCCATTTACAAAGGAATTGGCTGTAATGGTTGTAAGGTCTGTTGATGGTTCAGTCCATTCATACCCAGTTGTGGAGACCATTCATCAAAATAACATTTGTCATTTATGTTATTGCCCTGCCAGAGTCAATGAAACGATTCAAACCAAAGCACAAATATTGGCTAAGAGTGCAATAAAGACATTTGAAGGTGCTGGTATCTTTGGTGTTGAGATGTTTGTTTTACCAAACGGCGAATTGTTGATCAATGAAATTGCTCCAAGACCTCATAACTCTGGTCATTACACAATTGATGCTTGTAATACATCTCAATTTGAAGCTCACATAAGATCCATTACAGGACTACCAATGCCAAAGGGGTTTACCTCGTTGACCACAACTTCTACAAATGCCATTATGTTAAACATCTTGGGTGGTGAAACCGCTAATAGTGAGTTAGAGATTTGTAGAAGATCTTTGGGAACTCCTCATTCATCCGTTTATCTTTACGGTAAAACTACTAGACATGCTAGGAAAATGGGACATGTCAATATTGTCAGTTCTTCAATGGAAGATTGTGAAAGACGTTTGAAATATATTCTTGGTGAGACTATCGAAAAGCCACTTCCAGTTGAAGGAAACTCGGTAAAACCATTGGTAGGTGTCATTATGGGTTCAGACTCAGATTTGCCAGTAATGTCTTTGGGTTGTAACATTTTGAAATCGTTCGGTGTTCCATTTGAAGTCACCATAGTTTCAGCTCATAGAACTCCTCATAGAATGTCCAAGTATGCAATTGAAGCTCCAAAGAGAGGTTTAAAGTGTATCATTGCCGGTGCAGGGGGTGCCGCTCATCTTCCAGGAATGGTAGCCGCTATGACTCCATTGCCGGTCATCGGTGTTCCAGTTAAAGGATCAACATTAGATGGTGTTGATTCATTACACAGTATTGTTCAAATGCCTAGAGGTATACCTGTGGCAACCGTTGCTATTAATAACTCCACAAATGCAGCATTGTTAGCTATAAGAATTTTGGGTGTTTCTGATACTAAATGGTTAAGTGAGATGGAAAACTACATGAACAACATGGAAGACGAGGTTTTAGGTAAAGCGGAAAAGTTAGAATCCATTGGATATGAAGCATACTTGGGTAAATAGTAATAGATCAAGCTGTTTTAATTTAAAACTGTATGGTTTTGTAGTGTCACTGATGTCAAAAGAACTTCATATCATCGTTTCAGAAGTGAAATAGATGAAAGGTATAGATTCAGATACTTTTCTTATATACCCAGAGTGTTGATGATATCACCCAATATCAATTGAATAGTTAATATCTAGTTGTAGATCTGATGTTTGTATTTATCTATTATACAAGAACAATTGACGTGAATCTCGCAACTCTAAAGAATTTATGATTTCATATTTTTTTTTCTTTTTGCTAATGATTTTTCCTTGGATCTTTTTAAAGAACAAACAGGTATTGATACATTGATACAATCTTTGGACAATGGTTCCAAATGATAGCTACGTTACTAATGATGGTAATGCAGACAGTGATGTTAATATGTTAAACGCCAGTGATAGGGAGACAAAAAACGACTTAATTGATTTAACTTCTACCACCGATGATTTCAGATTACAAGACGATGACGAGGAATTGCAAGAAGCAGCAGTTAGCATCGAATCATTCCAGAATCTTCCAATCAACCCAAAGCTTTTCAAGACCACGGATAGACTTATGAATGATCTTGTGAATGATATATCAATGTTTGAAATGGGCTGTGAAACGGGAATCTTGAGATTACCGACTTTAGAATATGCCCGTAGTTTGTCAGCGTTTTTACAAAGCAATAACAACGATTCTCTTTACAAGTTGGGAATAATCAATAACAAGATAAACTTTGCACCAAGTCAGGAAAGGTTATCCAATGGCGTGTCGATAATTAGGGGATTTATATTTAAAAAAAGACTGATAGCCAATCCCTTTGAAACATCACTAACACCGCTCTATAATGTGAAAATCGTAATCAAACAGGGCGGTTCGGAATCCATTTCATTTAATTCTTCCAAAAATGGGTTTTACAGTGTATCTGATGATGAATTGACCCCAGAAAATAAAGAGGCATTGATCACTGATTACTCTAAAATATATGAAGACTCCAAGTCCAAGTACTCGATCGAACAACTTATAGCAATTGAGAGAGCCATACCTAATGTCATTGATTATGGCACTTTCATCTCCTTAAATTCAAGTTTTTTGATGCGAATTGAGTTATCTACAGGTTATTTTGATAGCAATGCTTTGCAGAATTTCGAAGAAGAAGAAATTCAGACAAGATTAGCAAACTTTCTTGCGTCTGAACTGGCGACTCCTATAGAAAAGCCAACAGTGTCTCAGTGTTTTAGCTCCATAACAAGAATATTGAAAGGTCCTTTGACTCACGAGGAAACCACTGATATCAAATCTATAAGATCAGATCATAAAATTCTGAATGTTCATGCTGGTTTAGATTTCATGCTTAAATACCTTAGCTTCACTTACAACTCGGAGGCTGGTGAGCTCTTCCCACCAGATTTAAGGCTTCCTCTTCTTAGAGAGAGTTTCATTGTCAAATACTTGGAAGCTTTGTTTTTCTCTAGATCCCCTCTGATCACATTAGGAGATGAGTCAATAGTGTCACATATGTTGAATGAAAGAGTTGAGTTTGGAGCTGCGTCCGCAGATGCTGAGGAAAAAAGACAAGATTGTCTTACCTCTTATATTGCATTGTCATCTAGATACAGATATAGTGATACTGAGATCAAGGATCTGTACACGTTGTTCGTCAAAATTGACTCAAAAAACAGCTTGAAATATTTTGAATTCTTGGAAGACGTGGCAAGTCAAAGAAATACATTAAATTTGAAAGCGTTTGTAGCCAGACTGCGGAATGAGGGCAAAATGGGTTACTCAGAGCTATGTGAATGTTATCAAACATTGGAGATTCCACCTGAAAATTACGAATCAGTTGATGAACTGCAATTGCTTCAGCAATATGCTGCATTGTTGGTCGTCTCTGAATCTAGTGCTGCAAAAGAGCGTCTGAGAAATGCTTTGTTGAAAATAGCAAAGTTGAGAAGAAGTCAAAATTTAATAAATCACTTGAACTCCGAACCATTTTTCGATGTCAGCGCTGCATTTGACATGTTAGAAGTCAATGAGACAGTTGATAATGATCTTATCATCACTGCCCTTGAAGTTAAAAAGAGTGATATCCCAGGTGAGGCCAATTTATTTGATAGGGCACTTCTTACAATTGCAATTCATAGAAAATCGTTTGTGCTATTGGAGTACATTGAAAAGTTTTTGGCCTATTTGAACAATTGTTTGGAAATTGATTTTTCGAGAGCCTATGAGTATTTGGGCGCAGATAAATTGGCAAGTGATTTTCAAGTCGTCACAATTGCTCAGGAGCGATTGGCTAAAGATAGCGCTATTGATGTACGGGTCTTAAGACTTTATTTAAGGTACATTGGAAAACAAAAAAAAAGTAAGTTGATTAATGAGTTCTTGAAAAAAGGTATTATTGAGCCTCTGTTCTTGCCAATTGAAAATTCTCCTGTTGGATTAAACAACATTGGGAATACCTGTTATTTGAATTCGTTGTTACAGTACTACTTTGTCATAGAACCCTTGAGGTCCCTGATTTTGAATTTCAATGAGTTGATCGATGAAGAGAAGTTCAATAATAATGAGATGTTTTCCAAAAGAAGAATTGGTAACAGAACGGTGGGTTTCAAAGAAACAGAACGGTCCTATCAGTTTGTTTACCAATTGAGAGATTTGTTCGAAGAGTTGATAAAGAGTGAAGTCAGAAGCATTTCCCCCAAGAAGGAATTATCATATTTATCATTTTCTCCGAGTACCGATGAAGTGATATTTCAAATAGAACAGGAAGAGCCTGATAACTCAAATATGCAGTTGGTTCATGTGGAAACCCCCAAAACAGGCGATTCGCCAATTCTAGTTGATTCCGACGAATCTTCCTTGCATAACAGTGATAATCATTCACAAGTATCCTTGAAATCAGATCAACCGGAGAATGAGTGGAAGAGGGAGACTGAAACAGAAGATAGTGTAACCGCAGATGCCTCACCCATGGAAGTTTTAATACAAAGTCCACTGAAAAGAAGGTTATCTAGTGAATCTTGTGAGGTGATTGCTACTAATAAATCCGCGAATAAAGGTCATGCCAGTGAGGTCCTTAGTGATACTCCAATGTCTGACTCTGAAGTTGAAGAGAATCCTCTTGTCATCGAAGGACATTCACTGAAGGCAGAAGTTACTCGGAAGAAGAATACATCTGCCACTTGTCAAATCAGTGCAGACCAAATGGAGAATGCTTTAGAAATGGGAAGACAGCAAGATGTTACCGAATGTATCCAAAACGTTTTATTTCAATTAGAGAGTGCATTCAGTCCTTTCCATTTGGAAGATGATGACGAGCAATATGATTTGGTAAAAGAATTGTTCTACGGTAAGACCAAACAAACTTTACAGCCATTCGACTCTTCTTCATCTTCATCTTCTACTTCTGATTCCCCAGGAACTGTGAGATCCAAAGTTGAAAGGTTTTTGAGTTTACTTGTTAACATAGGGGACCATCCAAAGGACATTTATGATGCTTTGGATACATATTTCACAGAAGATGTAATCAAGATGGATGATGGTGATGTCAAACGTTCTTTAACAATTACTGATTTGCCAAAAGTTTTACAGATACAAATTCAGCGTGTTCAGTTTGACAGAGTGAAATTGATGCCGTTCAAGTCTATAGATCCAATTCCCTTTGAAGAAAAGCTCTATATGGATAGGTATATGGAAACAGATGATTCGGAGATAATCAGAAGAAGAAAAGAGGTGTTTGAATGGAAGCACAGGATATCTGTTTTGAACATCAAAAAACAACAAATGAGTAAAAAAGTGGATGATTCTCCTTATAATTTCAAAGATGGGTTGACTGTTTTCAAAAATTACATTGAAACGAATGTGCTCGATGGCTTTGAAGATTTGAATTTGAAACCCGAGACTTTTGAAACCATGGATACTGTTTTGAAAGACATCAACTCGAAAGAGCAAAAGATCGCAGACGAATTGAATACCTTACATGAAAATATAGGTAATCAGTTCAAGAATTTCACAAAAGTTGGTTATTCATTGTTTGCAATATTTATACATAGGGGTGAGGCATCATATGGTCATTATTGGATATACATCAAGGACCCAAAAAGGAATTTCTACAGAAAATACAACGACGAGAATGTGACAGAGGTGCCATATGAAGAAGTATTTAATTTTGAAGAGGGAAATACAGCAACCCCTTACTTCTTGGTATATGTCAAGGAAGACTTGGAAGAATCAGTTGTTGACCCGTTGAGAAGAGAAATCCCTTCGAAAGAAGAGAAAACTCTGGGATCTGAGCTATTAGAAATCATATAGATACCTATGTGAACGAATTTCAAATAGAAAAATAAATAAACTACATTTATGTTGATTAGAAAAACTAGTATTAGGCATCCTATGGCTCAATTTCTTTTCTTTTCTGAAGTTCAAGTGTTTTTCGAAGTGTACGCTCATAATTGGCGGTGGACCTAATTGATGTAGATTCCGTTTTCAAACTATTTACACATGGCCTACGCCCACTTTTAAATTTTCTCTTTTCGAAAAAAAAATAAAAATTAAATTAGACATGCAGTGAGAATATTCGATAGTTGACACATTGTTCATTACTGAATTGGATAGTATTGGCCCACATATATAACATGAAGCTTCACTCAAGAGTATTGTACCTAATAGTTCTACCGGTCCTTGTACTTGTGTCGTTCCTGGTCCATTCATATATATCGTTTCATTCAGTTGACTACTCTGATATCCAAAGGATCATCAATAAGAATAACAGCAAATTCACCAAGATTCCATCGTCGAAACCTATTATACGGATACAGACATGGAATATCAAGAATGACGGGTTCCAAGATTTGGAGACCGTTGAAGACTCTTTGAACGGGTTGAGCTCGGCAATTCCTAATCTGAAAAGTGTTTCATTTTACTCGGGTTATAAAGAGAGCAGTTGGTCAACGAGAAGGTTTGGAATAGTGAATGATGTCTTGTTCAACAGTCCTGATATATTTTGTGTCCAGGAAGCTATGAAGAATCAATTGGATGATTTAGATGAAATGTTGAATTATCAATGGAAATGGTTAGGGGTTGGTAGGGACGATGGTAAAACTAAGGGAGAGCACACGGCGGTATTTATAAAGAGATCATCCTTTGATGTCATCAAGACACAAACGCTATGGTTGACAGAAACCCCCTATGAAGTTTCAATTTATGAAGGTGCTCATTCGAAGAGAGTTGCCACTTTGGCTAGATTGAAGCATAAAATCTCTGGTGATAAATTTACTATTATAAACACTCATTTGGATCATAGATCTGACGATGCAAGAAAATTGTCTGCCAGTTTATTGAGATATGTTGGATCTCATGAATATGAGAAATACGGTCGTGTTTTCTTGACTGGTGATTTCAATTCTGAGCCAACTGGTAAGACCGCCTCTGCCTACAAGATATTGACAGGAAAAGTTGACGATTCACAACCGATGGTTACAGATGAAGATTTCAACAAGGATTTCAACAGTGATTGCTTGAAAGATTTCCATTTCGAGGATTTGTTAGGTTTAACTCTGCCTGAATCAAGAATGGGTAATTTGATGACCTGCACCGGCTGGACTAAGCCTCCAAGAACTTCCTATTTGCAAAGAATTGATTTCGTCATGGGTGGTGTATTGGGAGATGAGCACAGCGATATTCGTACGAAAAAATTTGAAGTCATAAGGTTTAAAACCGGAGAGAATTTTTACGATTACGGTCTGCAACTATCAGACCATCGCCCGGTGGTGGCAGATGTTGTTTTTTACTAGAAATGAATAACAATCATGATAAACATTATGTGTATGAATTTTTTTTTGTCCTTTTAAATCCACAGCTACTCATTAAAACTACTTAAAGCTTGATCAAAATCGCGTATCAAGTCCTCGTGGTCTTCACAGCCAACACTGAGCCTTAAAAGGTTCCCATTAATACCAAGTGTTTGTAACGAATTGGCATCAAGTTGATCCAAATTCACGAAATTGGGATTTATATTCGCCAATTCTACTGTTGTTTCAACTCCTCCTCCTGTTAAATTGTTCTTAGGGTTGAGAAATTTAAACCTTGTCAATAGAGTTCTTGCAATATACATAGATGTGAATTCAATGGCGAAAACCGGGTTGTAATACCCGTTCAACTGTTCTATAGCAAATGCATCTAGTTGTAACGAAGAATGGTGAATCTTGACAATAATTGGGTAAGATGCTAGATTTTTAATCAAAAACTTTACTAGTTGAAATGTGTTCGAACACTGTTGTAATATCCTCATCTTAAAGGTTCTCAAAGATCTCAACAATAAAAATGAATCAAAATTGGCTATATTCGTACCTAGCGAGAATCTCTCTTCGGTCAACTTGATTTTTTCTTCTTTAGTCTTTGATACAATGAACCCAGCTAGCAAATCCGAATGCCCGCTGAAGTATTTCGTTGCAGAGTGAATTATGTAATCGGCACCTTGTACAAAGGGGTCTTGTAATGGAGGTGGTGCTAAAGTGGAATCAACCAGCAATAACGCACCTCTTGAATGGGCAATTTGCGAGTACTTTGCAATGTCTACACAGTAACCCTCTGGATTCATTGGAGATTCAATTATCATTATATCATTCTTTTGTAATAGGTCGTAATCGTTCAATGATATCTTTTGAGCACCCGTTAGCTTCGAAAGTAATTTTATAACTTGATGGGTACCTTGATAACCATTATTATTTATTGCTATTTTCTTGGAGTTTAAAAAGGTCAATAGTCCCATAATTGCTGACGTTCCTGAGTTGTACAAAGTCACGTACCCATTTGTTATATTTTCCAATATTTTTTCAACTTTCTCAGAGTTGGGATGGGTCTTTCTAGAATAGGAGAAATTATCCACGGTGATCTTTTGTTTCAAGACTTGCAGATGTAAGTCGTCACCTCCAGTATCTTGATCATCTATCTGTTGCCCACTGAGTGTGCTTCGAGGATTTATCGTTGACGATGCGTCGGGTTCACCTCCTAGTATATTGAAAAAAGTGGAATAGCTATCATCTGAGTGTATCAATCTCGTATTGAAACCCAATGCCGAGTTATCAAGTATATTGGCAACATGATTCGATGACTCGATCTGCTGTGGGATGCTATTGATATCTGTATTCGCTATTATGTCTGGTATCGGTTGCTCTGTTGTTGTTGTTGCTGCTGTATAGCTTTCATGTGCTGTCGGCACAGGTGTTCTGATAGAAGATTTGCGTCCTTTGCTAATCGAGTTTCTCTTCTTGAATGAGTGTAGCATCCCCCTACTGAATTTAATTTTATCCTTATCATATCCATAAATTCCTAGATAGTATTGGAAACAATCTTTGATCAATTGATCCGTGATCATAACACCTTTTGCAGCAGTCTCTTGTATATGATTTTCTACAGCCTTTGTCACCTCTGGATATTTCAAAACTGGGTTCTTCTTGTAATTGACAAGATTCGGATTATTTTCATACATTGATCTAATCGTAGACTCATTTAAAATCCAAGATGATAAAGTGGCTTGTGAAATGGCAAATTCCCCATCTTTAACGAATTTTTTCAAAGCATCAGCTTGCGATCTCTGTGGTGGCCCTCTATAATAGTCTAAGACCTGTATCTTCTGAGTCAAAGAGGCTCTTGGTATCTTTGCAGTCATTTTGGTCTGACGTCTGCCAGTTTTAGTTCAAAATTCGTGTCAAGAGTAAATTTAAAATAACAGCGAAACTGAAAAAAAAAACAATCAATTAATCGGTGTATCTGTGTTTGAATACATATATATATAACTATACATTAGTAATTGATACAATGTCATCAGGCTTGCAAAGACGTCGTGGTGGTGGAGGCGGAGGCAACTCTGGTACTCCAACAAAATCAGAGAAGTTTGAAGGGTCCATAACAAACGACTCTTCGGATGATCTTCCATCTTCACATAAGATTGGATATGATCCTAATGATATTGTAGATTCTAATGGAGCATCTGCATCATCTAACGCTCCTTTATTGACATTGATGGAAGAAGTGTTGTTGATTGGTTTAAAAGATAAGGAAGGATACTTGAGTTTCTGGAATGATAATATTTCGTATGCATTGAGGGGATTGATTATTTTGGAATTAGCATTTAGAGGAAAGATATCCATGATCAATGACCCTGCCAGGAGAAGATTTGAGTTGAGCGATAGGTTGATTGAAGTTATAGACGATAAATTGACAGGTGAAGTCTTGTTGGATGAAGCATTGAAGCTCATGAAGAATGATCCTGATCATTTAAGTGTTAGTCAATGGATAGACTTGTTGAGTGGTGAAACATGGAATTTGATGAAGATCAACTATCAATTGAAGCAAGTTAGAGAGAGATTAGCCAAGGGTTTAGTTGACAAGGGAATATTGAGAACAGAAAGGAAAAATTTCTTCTTATTTGATATGGCTACACATCCATTGGTTGATTATACACCAAAGAAATTGATCATTCAAAGGATATTAAACATCTTGGTCGATAGAACTGTCGCTGTTGAAAACGACAGTAAGTTTTTCAATGAAAGCACCAGTTTCCAATTATTGAGATCCATTTCATTGTGTTGTGGTTGTTATGCTGCAAACGTTTTAGAAAATATTTTGATCGATTTAAACTATGATCAAAGAGATAAGGCCTTTGGAAGAGCCGATGAGTTGATTGCCAATTTCAGCGTGTTGCCATTTGCTAACGAAAACAGAGTTGGTGTTGGACTAAACTTGAACTCTCTAGTTGAAGAAGAAATTGAACTGGAAAGGCTCAAGGACAACAACATAGAATTAAGGGTCGAAGTGATCACAGCTGTATTAAGTGTGTTTAGTAAGATGGATAGTATACTTTAGTTCTCATTTTCTATTATCAACGATGCACTTTTGTTTGTTTCTGTATCTTTTTATTGTTTTACTGCACAATGCCCATAATATATAAACCACCTTTTGTAAATTTTTTTATTTATGCTCAAAAAACTATCAAAAATATTCAACTATATAGACTCAAACATATCCATAAGGCATCTCGTTTTGGGTACCTTCATCTTCCTTTTCAAGAAGGAGTTCCAAATTTTGAGAAAAATAAACCAAATGAGATTGATCACTATCATGGGCAAAATCACTACTTGCATCCCAAAAGAACCCACCACCTAATCTCTTTTCAAAACAATAATCAACTTTAGCCTTGAGGACATTTAAATCGTCATATGTAATGAAAGTTTTCAGATCCCTGTTGTAATAATAAGAAGCACCTTCAAGTGGCTCATAATGATAATTCAAAGGGGGCTCATCGGTAGGAATCTTAGAGATATTGACAACTCCCTCGGGGAATTCAGAAGTTGTACAGCCTCCAAAAGGTTCACCATAACCATTGGTTTCATTAAAAAGTCTACCATAAGTTGGCATACCCAACATCAACCTGCAACTTTTAATATTTTGTGAAACAAAGTAGTCGATGACCAGGGAACAAGACAAATTCTGCTCCAGAGATGAAGTCTTTAATGATGAAAAATTCAAAAGCTGATTTGGTTCATCACAATCTTCTTCTTCTTCAGAAGTGACAGCACATTGTGGACCAGTGATTCTTTCTCTTGGAGGGTAAAGATTGGACAGGTGACCAACAACGTCACTCCAACTTCCACTGAAATCATAAGTCATGACATTCCAAAAATGCAAATATTTATCAATGGCTTTTAAATCGAGACATCTGAGTTGTTCCCAGCCAGCAGGTGCTGCCATTGAAATGTTGAATAACCTATTCATCGAGCGGCCTCCACGTGAACGAAGTCTGGTCTCATGTCTAAGGTATCTTAAAAGCTTGATTAAATTAGCATTTTCTTCGGCGTTGTTTGGATATTCCCAATCGATATCGATTCCATCGAAGTTATGTTCAAACATAAGCTCAATGGCGCTCTTAACAAAACGTTTAATCTTCTCTGGTGATTTCGTGATGTTAGCAAACAATTCACCTCTACCCCAACCGCCAACAGACATGATAAGTTTGAAACGCAGATACTGCTTGCATTTGTTAAACTCTTCGATCAAACCTCTAGCTTTCATTTGATGACCATCAAAGACAAAATGTCTCTCAATCTCGTAATCCGCATATTCATCGGTGGACTTGATTGATCCAGTCTCTTCATCGATAGAGAAGAAGGAATAAAAAATGTGACTTATATCCTTAAGCGCCAATGAACTTGGAAATCTATTGTTCAGTTGGGGGTCTTTTGAGTAATTGGACCAATTGGTGTAATACAATCCGACGAATGCCCTTTTGCCATTCGAGAAATCAAGCAAGATGTCATCGCTGACACTTTCATCGCTAGCAAAATCGACAATCGACATTTTTGATAATTAGCCGACCTCATTCATATTCGAAATGTACAACATATTTTACAAACTTTTGTATTTTTAAATATTTACTGTTTTCTGTTTTTGTGGCACAGATTTCTCGATGTCATCTATTTATGTTTTTTTCTTACAAAATTCCCTTTTCTATAGAAAAAAAAGTATCTATAAATTGCATCTATGATCATTATACCAAGAGGATGGTTATAAAGCTCAACAAGGAAACCATCCAAGATGGAGATAACCAGTTCCCGGCGCTTATATCAATTGGAGAACTGGATGTTGTACTGCTTGCCAAATATTTTGTCGTGTTATAAGTAAAGTTATCAAAAGGCTGTGGGAATAAATCATACTCTATCAATCTTTTCATATCCCAATCAATGGTATCCTCCGTCTTATAAGTCCAAAAGATCCATCCTGCTGTTTTACCGTAACTGAACAATTGCAGCTCAACAAATCTTCTTGTGTCCTCTTTGTACTCTTTTGACCATTTGTCAAATTTTTGAATATTTGAACAATCGCCAATGGTGACATTGTTTTCATAGGTCCCATCGAATCGAGCCCCTCTGCCAACACCGTTTAACCAATATACGCAATCAGTTAACGCAGCGCTCCATTCACCTACAACAGCGGGGTGTTTTTCGCTTGTGATACTAGCACTGTAATCCACAATGTCCTGTATATGTTGTTCTATTGAGTTGTTTAATTGACCAACACCGAAAACTTCATAATGATGATGATCAACAATAATATTTTCATATGTCATATTAGATTGATTCTTATTCATGAAGGTGTCCCAGTAACCTATCGGCTCAAAGGCGTCATGGATAACTATATTATTTTCAGTTTGATCCCTGAGAAGCTTATAACTATCTTGATAAAAATTCTTCAATTTATAAGTACTGAGTTTAGCAGCCAATGGTTCATTGACGATTTCAATTCCAATAACCGTATCTGTATTATTACTGTATTTTTGGAAAATCTGATCAAGAACGCTCAATGTAACATTGATATTTTTCTGGTTCTTCTGCCAGTCTATATGATCCCTCAAACCAGAATTATCAAATCCATTTTGTGATCCAGGAACACCATGCAAATCAATCCATACTTTCAAGTCATTGTTCTCGGCCCATTTGATTGCACTGTCTAAATAATCTTCTTGTCCCGATATATAAGATTCTCCATCAATTGACTTAAACGCCCAATATCCAATTGGGATTCTAACCATGTCTAAGCCCCAACTACTTATTGTTTCAAAATCAGATTCATTTATAAAAGTATCCCAATGATCTTTCAATAATTGCGTTTGATTATACTTGGTCAAAACTCCAGCTAAATGCTCCTCATCAAGAGGTACCTCATTGCTCAAATTACCAGCTTTGTAAAATAATGAAGGAGTTATATAAGGTTCTAACACGAGCCAACCACCCAACGCTACACCTTTAATCGAGTCCGTCTTGTAATTATAGATACGGGTCTCGTTGGATACACTTTTGGATGAAACAAATGAGACGAATGCGATTGCTCCATATAGAAGCTGATATAACATGTTGTTGTTGTCGTTGTGTTTGAAGGTGTATTTGTTTCTTGAAATTCAGATCACAATTTCGAGATCGAAATTTCTCCTTGTGTCAAAACAAAATCCATCGCGAACGTTATTGTAAAAGTGAAAACACGGTGCATCAATTTGTGTTTCACAAGTTTCATACATTTCGTTTTACACCTGTTCTATATATAGAGATGTTATGAGAGCTTCCTCTGATGATCAAATCCATAATTGAAACTATGACACTTTCGTCTCATCTCGAATTTGACTATACAAATCATATTGAAAATATGTTTTTTCTTTTTTGTTCTAGTGTTAAAGTTCCGAGACCGACCACAGATTGTAACTACATGAAAGAAAGCTGGTTCGAAAAGAGGAGATTTAGCTCTTAGTGCTGATCTAAGAATTTGAGACACTGCTCGTTTTAATATGTTACTTTAATCTGGCGTCAAATAGCTTGAAGAGATCATTGTTACAACCTGACACTCAGAATGGAAACCTCGACCAATTAACACCCCATGACCTTCTGGAGAGTCCCATATAAAAAACCTTGCTACCTTGATCCCTCTTCAATAACAACTGACATAACAATACTATCAATTGTGTTGAAAGTGTTAAACCATTAATATATACTTATCTCTTCTGTATGTGGTAACTTCCTCTTTAGGAAGTCTAACGCAAAAAAGAATTTTCAAAAAATCAACACAAAAAAGTCCTTTGACAAGTTTGTTGGTATTGTTTAGTACTGTTATCTATCATCATTTCATCAACATGTCGGATAAGGCTAATTCATCAGCATCAAGTGGCTCAAATTTAGATGAACAGGCTCCATCTAACTCAGTAGAGTCTACCACCGAGGCTCAACAGGAAACTGCCAATGTTAAAGAACCAACAGCAGCAGCAGCAGAAGAAGAACAACAACAACAACAAGAAGAGAACAACGATGATGATGATGATGATTTGGGATTATTCGGGGATGATGACGATGAAGAAGAGGTAGAAGAAGATGAGGCTCTCACTGAAAGAAAATCCAATATAGATAATGATGATGACGAGGAAGAAATTGAAGAGGATAAGATAAATGAAGAAGATTTAAAGACTCTTGAAATTTCGCTTGTGAGACATAGTAAATCGCATTATAAATTGAATGAAGAAACTATCAAGTTGCAAGTTCCCACATATATTGGTATAGATGCAAAGCCATTTGATCCGGTCAAGTTTGAAGAATCTGTTCAAGATCATGCAGATAATAAGAATTTGCAATTGGATGATAAATTACTAGCGGAAAATACAATTAGATGGAGATATTCAACAAATAAGGATGGCGATGTTTATAGACAGAGTAACACTCAAATAATTGAATGGGATGATGGAAGTTTATCGTTGAAATTAGGCTCGGAAATATTTGATATTACAATGAAACCAAATGAAGACAATTTCTTAGTGATGACGCATGATGATCAAGATATTCTTCAAACACAACTGATATTGAGTAAAGTTGCAAAGATTGTTCCTACATCTACCTCATCACAAGTGCACAAGAGATTGACTAAGGCAATTGCTAACAAGCAGGCACTGAGTAAACAACATAAGATGAAATCAATTATCTTGACGGAAGATCCAGAATTAAGAATAAAAGCATTGGAGAAACTGGAAGAAGAAAGCATCAAGGCTAGAAGAAGAGCAGAATTGAAAAGACTTCAAGAAGAGGAAAGATTTGAAAGAGGATCACCTGCACCTTCAAGAGGTGCAAGATCATCTTATTATGCCGCTGAAGAAGATGAAGAACCAATTGATGATGGTATTGATGTACGTAAGAATGAATATGATGATGATGATGGATTCATAGATGACGATGACGATGATGAGGAAGGTTATGATGATGAAGATGAAGATGAAGATGAATTGGATAGAGCTGCACAAAGATTGAAAAAAGTGAAAGAAACTGGAGCTGCTCAATATCTGGAGAAGAGATCGGCAACACCACTGGGTGATGATGATGATGAAAGCCAAGTCTCTAGAAAGAAGAGAAGGATCATCAGTGATGATGAAGATGATTAGGTGTATATTATAAGAATATGATGTATTTGTATTTATATCTATGTGATATCCGGGTAATTCAGAGTTCTCTCTGTGTTGTTTTTTTGTGTTTGGATTTTTTTTCTCTCCTTTGTGATATTGTAGAATGTCGTTAGGTTCGTGCTTGTGATATTGTTAAGAAACATTGTGATATACTGATAATAAACATGTCTTGGAACGGTAAGTAGTAGTCATATATATATGTGGATCTATTAAATTTATGGGATCAATTGATTCAAATTGATACTAACTATTTCCCATCTTGTTCAATATAGCTTATACAGATAATTTGGTTGCCACAGGTAAAATCGATAAAGCTACTATTTACTCAGCAGCTGGAGATTCAGTTTGGGCTACAAGTGGTGGATTAACATTACAACCTACTGAAATTCAATCAATTGTCACTGGGTTCACCAATCCATCTGGTTTACAATCCAATGGTTTACACGTTCAACAACAAAAATATTTCTTGTTAAGAGCCGATGAGAGATCAATTTATGGTAAACATGTAAGTTAAACATCAATATAATACACATGCTCATTATACAATAAAGAGTCATTACTAACAATAGAAAACTTCAATTGTAAAGGAAGCTGAAGGTGTTGTCATTGTCAAATCCAATCAAACGATTTTGATTGCCCATTATCCAGCTGGTGTTCAACCTGGTGATGCTACCACAGTTGTTGAAAAATTGGTTGATTATTTGATCAGTGTTGGTTATTAATTAATCATATGATTCATAGTCTTTGAGAGATTATGAGTGGTGGTTGTAATTCACTTTTAAAGTGTATTGTTCAATAGTAAATAGATACCTTTTTATACCAGTTTCCAAGGCTTTGTAGATTTCTCCATTAATTAGTATTCAATCTACACTGATGAATAAACAAACTTCACTTAATACATATGAAGGTGATGAATAATTTTAAATATAATAAATAAGTTCAAATAAATAAGTAAATAAATTAACAATTAAATAAATAAATAAATAAATAAGGAGACTGATGAAAGGATCATTTAAATGAATTAAATGGTTGTCTTCTCTCTTCCAAATTATCAAAATCAACACTTGCAGAGAAATTACTAGCAGCATTATAAGGGAAATATTTTCCTGGTACTCCATCTATATGTAATGCATAATGATCTTTATCACGTCTTGGATTGAAACTGATCAATTTATACAACTTCTTTTCATCAGTAATGACATCTTGATATTTTTTATAAGTATTGATCAATGTATCAGCGTTATAAGACTCACCAAGAATGGAGATCAAACCTTCTCCCTTATGCGATTTCTTGTACGATTCATTCCATTTATATAAACCGATACCGCCAATGGTTAATAAAACCGGTGTGACTAGATAACTCTTGAGTAAATCTTGTTCTGGACCTAAAGGTTCATGATGATCGGATGAATGTCTCTTGAATGATTGCCTCTGTAATAATTTCCCAGATGGTGACTTGATTGATCTTGAAGACAGTCTCAACATGTCAGTATAAGTTGATTGATTGATCGATGTTGTCTCTTTATGGAGTTGTTTCTGTGTAAGTTTATTTTTTTTTTCTGTGGTTTTTATTATATTTGAAAGGAAAATTCCCGTTTCAACGTACACACAACTCATAGAATTGAATGTCAACTAAAACATTGTTAAAGAAAATGAGTGAATGGTTAGTTGTTGTCTATGATAAGCCAAATACCAGCCGTGCTGCTGTAAGAGCTGAACATCTTGCCGGAATCAAACCAAATGTTGAAAAGGGTATAATCAAGAGTGTTGGTCCAATTTTCCACAAGACTCCAGATCAACCAGGTGGACCAGTATTTGCAGGAAGTACTTTCAACCTCAATGCTTCTTCCAAAGAGGAAATCATCGAATTTTTGAAACAAGATGTCTATGCCAAGACCGGTATTTGGGATTTGGAAAATGTCATCCTGTATCCTGTAAGTACTTATTTATACATTGAGAAATTATTAATAATGGAATTACTAACAACAAACACAACAGCTTTCACTTGCTTACAGAGAGGAGAAGAAATTGTGATTCAATCGATTGGAAGATGATGTATATTTTAAATTCTATAAAAATCTATCAATACAAAGCATTGATCTTTGTAAAATAATCATCTTTATTAGCAGATTTGTAATCCGTTAAATTTTCATCTAATGCACTTGCAGCGAGTTCTGGATAATTATCATTGATTACTCTGGTAAGTCCATTGTAAAAAGCTTCATAACCTTTACCATTGAAGTGAATACCATCGACTAACAACTCTTCCGGTTCAACACCAAGAATTTTTGAATGATTAGTAAATTCATCATACAAATTCAAAAGGGCAACGTTGAACTCTTTGGAAAGATCTTTCAAGACCTGGACATATTTCAAATTACGCTCAGTGCTTCTATGGCCCTGTGAGGTCTCATATCTATCTTCAAAGCTTTCCCATAATTTGGCATTGTGATAAGTCGGAGTTACCAATACAACTTTAATATCTCTGGAAACCAATTCCTTAATCATGAATGTGATATTTTCCTTATACTCGTCAAGTGGGACTGAAGCATAACCATTTTCTGTCGCATCATTGGTCCCGAAGAAGATATACAGTAATTTAATATTTCTCGATTCAGGTTCCTTATCATGATCATCTCTTAAGATCAATGGCAAAATTGGTCTTGCCGTTCTGGAAGTGTAACCTGAAAATCCTCTCAAGACAACATCAAGTTTTCTAGCGTAATCTGATTTGGAGAAAAAAAACATTGTTAGTATTCCAATAAGTACTGAGATTGTAAAACAAACCTTACCAAATGTCAATGCTGGGCCAAGAGCAAATTCATAATCTTCGTGTTCAGTCAATTTTGGATTCAAAAGGTATGATTTAAGATTGTATGAGAATTGAGTGATGGAATCACCAAAGAGTAAGAATTTGTTTAAATCAAGTTTAAATTCTGACATTCTGCAACAACTTCTATGTATCTATCTATCTCCATTTGTCAAGAACAACTATCGCTTCTTAATCTTTCCTTATATAAGATTTCCTTATATAAGATTTCCTAACGAGACTCACTAGAGAGAGAGAGAGAAAAAATCCCACTTTAATTTACACAATTTTCTATTATTGTCTTTAAGGTTCGCTTTGTTAGAAATCGGCAAGTATATGAAGGGAAACGAGGCGGGATAGACATTGTTCATTCCTTTGCGAGTGAGAATGAGAGTGCGAATGCGAATGCGAATGAGAGTGAGAAACAATCGTACCTTCCTAATCGCTTTTTAAGCCAATAATGTTGTAGTAAACTTCAAATCATCAAACACACTAAAAATGATCTGTCCCACTTTATCTGTTCTTAAAACTTTAAAAAACTTTATCGAGATACACTTTGTTCCGATCTGTTAATAATAATCCCATATATACCAATTCTACATCATCACGAGATGTCTCATTTAAATTCAGGCGATGAGAAAAAAGAGCAGATTCATGTCACTAGAAAGATGGCAAAACTTCAGGAAGCGAATTTGCAAATTCAAAATCTATTACGAGATGAACAAGTATGGAATTATTATTATGTAAAACATGGTAGAGTAATTGATCGCTTTTATAAAGAAGATTTCAAATTGCCAGTTGATCATTGGAACTTGCGCCATACTATAGTTAAATCAACAGGCCCTTGGCAACGTGAACAGCATGAGCCGGCCTTACCATGTCAAGATATTCTTGAAGATTTAAGAACAGAGCTATTACTAAAATTTGGTGATGATAAACATGTATTGGACATTACTATTTAATTGAATTTTTGCGATATACAAAAATTTTGGGAGTCAATTTTTTTGAATAATTCAAGCTGAAGGAGGAACTTGCAGTTGAACATCCCATTTCTCAATAATTTTACCCTCGGAGAATCTCAAGATATCAACACTCATCATAGCTGAATCACCTGGTAAACCGGTGACTTTAGCATAGGTCCAAACGTAATCACCTTCAGCAATAGTTTTCAAAACTTCAAATTTAGCAGTTGGTACAGCGATCAAGAATTGTTTGATGGAGTTATGGAACCCATTCTCTAATCCAACTAATGTTGGCTTTCCTAGCATGTGATTGATGAAATCCTTGTGGAAGAATTCTTCAATACGATCATATTCACCACCGTTTAAGATAACCTTGACAAAATCAGTAGCAACTTGTTGGTTTGTCATTATAAATTATTGTTGTATAAAAGATATATAAAGAATCATCTTATAAATTACAAGAGTGGGATTTCCTCATTTCTTTTATACCTCACCATGAACTTGACGACAAAATGATGTAAATGTGGGTTTACTGGAGCTTTTATAACGTCTCATACAATGGTCGGGATTAAGGGCTGTAATGGATTTAGAGGGAAGAAAAAAACAACTTCTCCATTTGGGGATTGGATACTGTGTACAACGTTATTGTTACATGAAATGGTCTTTGATAAGTTATATAGAGTCACCAACAAAGTATCGTGCTATTGTAGTACACTATTCAATCTGTAGAGCAGAACATTAAATTTGGAATGCTGATGGAAACCTCATTTTTAGAAAATTCATTCTACAGATCAAAAACCCCTTTTATATAATATTTAAATTGTATAAAAACCTTCAAGCCTTCCCTTAAAACAAATTATAACTCGTATAAAGCTAAAGAGATGTATGGAAGACTTGTTATTGGAAGAGAAATGCAGAAGCATCCAAATGAGGTCAAACCTGGCTCACCAACGCCAACAGGCATCGACTTCCCACGTAACTTGAATATAATTGATTTTTTAAAAGAGTTTAACGGTGAAACTGAAAAGGTAATATATTATGATGACATTGAAGAATTCATTTCAACAAAAATCAAGTCCACACACGCTGTCAAGATGTGTGTCTTGATCACACTTTATACAGATAAGATCGATACCTTAGGAGAGGAAAACTATGCACAAATTTATATTCATTTTTCTAAATCATTATCTGCTTGGATTAAGACTTTGGAGGAAAATGATAAAAAGGAAGCCAAACAGATGAAAGAATCAAAAGAAGAAGAGAAGCAAAAGCATTCTGAGCTTTTCTCTTTTGAAAAATTAGCTAAATCATTCAATGTCGGTGAAAAGAAGAAGAGGAACAATACTAAAAAAGTTGATCATCTGGCTCTGAATGCCCGTTTACTGATTCTCAAGAAACAAATGATGAGCATTGGGAAATCGCGTTCTGTCTTGATAGAATTGGATAATGACTTTCCTCAAGAATATAAGATTACAAAAGCTGCAGCTGTTCTGATCCTGGAAAGAAAAGGTTTATTACACATGGATGACACACTTGTCAAAATTGACAAAAACTCCAAAATGACGGATTTACAAAGAGCCATCATAAGCAGGGACAAAAAATTGTTGGAAAACGTTGAAGCCACCATTGAACATTATATAACAATTTTAAGAGAATTTATTGAAGATATCATGTGTGCTATTGGCAATGCTTTTGGGAAATTGTTAGTTAAAAAGGAATCAACCAAGAGGGAGGATTTATACTGTATGATGTTTTACTTTGTTTCAGATCTATTAGATTTGAAGCCAGGTTTAGGAATGCCGTTACCAAAAATTGATTTTGCACTTTATTTCTTAATGTTTACCGGTGCAACAAGTGATTTAAATCTTGAACAGTATAGATTAAGTGCATTTCAAACATTGGGCAAACAAATCTTGAGAGATATCAACAGGTATACTCCAAACAATGCAGCAATTCTGAAATGTGTTGAGAATGTCATTTCAAGAGACTTTTTCCTCAAACATATTTTGAGAA
Organism: Nakazawaea holstii; assembly: GCA_003706265.2. Lineage (NCBI taxonomy): Eukaryota > Fungi > Ascomycota > Pichiomycetes > Alaninales > Pachysolenaceae > Nakazawaea > Nakazawaea holstii. Next base: position 56,350 of record PPKU02000036.1, on the reverse strand, counting down.
AGCTGTTATGGATGAGTGATCATAGTTATTACTTTGATTATTTGTCAAAATTGAAATCTGATCATCCAAGATTTGAACATCGTCAAAAGTTGAGAAAGGCTTTGGAATGCAAATTTATCACTGTTAGTAAATGGGATGGAGAGTTGAGAGATTCAGATTAAACTGTGTTGATATATATATTTTGAATTTTTATTTTAATTTTATGTATTCTCTTTCAGATTCCATCTTCCCTGAATGGAATGCCTATATTATGAAACTTTCTATTGAAATATAATAAACCTCCATCTTTTAAATCTTGGTTAATCACTATATCTTTAACTTCACCGACCCAAATTTCATGATTTTCAACTTTGAACACTTTGCTCTGTTCCAAGATCAATACTCTTTGACTGTTATGCAAAATGGGTATCTTGACCATCTTCCCCAATATCCCCAATTGGGAGTTCTGATATATGCTATAGTCCTTATCCAATATCAAATCGTTAAAAGGTTGTTGGTGTATTATCTTGTTATCCTTGGTAATAAGCCCTTTACTGAAAATCCTTGCCAAACGAACACTTTCCAAATCCGGTTTCATGATATGTATGGCGAAATGCTTCAATTTCTTCAAGTTTGTTGATGTGATTGAGGGCACTTGCAAATTGAATTGAACCAATGGCCTTGGATGTACACATAATGAACCAACTGATGAGAGAGTCATTCCATGATACGAAGATATTGGCGTCGATGGATCGATGAATGGGGCAGTCAAGATCATTGCCTGTGATCCGATAGATGACATCGACTCTTTAAAACTTTCCTGGATGAGACTCGATCTCGAGCTTGAATAGCATCTCTTTATTATAAACATTCTTCACCTTTCAATCTCTTCTCTTCTCTTTGTGTTTCTTTCTCACTAGTGAAAATAAAAAAAACCGAAAACAACAAAAAACTCGGATTTTTGAAAAATTTCTCTATACAGATACAGAGACAGAGCATCATCATCATATCAGATCAAGACGATGAGATATCTTCGAGCCAAACCGTTGATAGACGATATCACTATAGCGAAACCGCCAATACTAGCCAAAAGGTACATGCAGCGACCATTGTCTCCTAAACTATCACCATCGAGCAGGATCCCAAATGACTATGAATCGAAACTTGATTCCAATTTATACGCAGATATATTATCACAACCAGTACGATGTGACAAGTCCACATTTTTGAATTTTCCTCGATTCTTCTTGCAAAAATTCGTCACTAGCACGGTACTGGATGCCACAACAACTGAACCTAGGAAGGACCGAAGCGTGATGATAAAGACGACATTGGATGATAAAGTGTCCAGAGTGATTGTACGACCAGAATTCAACCCGAATTTTTATTTGTTCGATTGCAGTTATATATTGATGAACAAGAAACGGATGGAGAGCTTGTCATCATTACAAAGAAGTAAAATGAATCTGAGTTTTGTGGCAATGAAGGTCTCCACAGCGAATTCTTCTGATCTCAAGAGGCTGAATATTGAATTGCATTGCGGTGTTGAAGAAGTTGAAGATGGGATGTTGAAAGAGTTGTCAAGGTTGGCTAATGAGTTTGAAATTGATGAGAATATAGGGACAGATGTGACGATTTCGATAGATGATTGTAAACAAGGTTTGAATTTTTTAGCATGTGGTGAAATCGATGAGGTTTTCAAACAAGTGTTACGGGAAAAATTCAAATCACAAACACAATTGACGCTTGATTATAATTCTAAAAGTAAAGCATTCATTCAATTCATATATAAGACAATTATTTATTATAGTTAGTTGATATTCAATCTTTCAATTTGAATGGTAATCCATAAAGAATAGGTGCCGCACCGTTTAAAAATTTCAAATTACATCCATCTCTAGATGATGAGATCAGTTGTGTTATACTCTTGTTATATTTCCCCGTGAACAACCCCCATTTATCAAAAACGGAAATGGTGAATTTATCAATATCCTTATCTGTAACGTCCCATAGATTAACCATAATCATTGGTGATCCAGCAATTAAATGGTTATAAACTGTACCATATGGTTCTAACAACCCATTTTCATGTAATATCCCACTTGAACATCCTATGAGTAAAGATGGTGAACATTGATTTATTGATTTAATCGTCGAAGATCTAATATATTGATCACCACTACCATGACCGATATAAATCAATAAATTGGATTCAATTAACAGTTTTTTAAATTCTTCTTCAGATGGTTTAACACCAATGAGTCCATCCCAATGTGGTAATGATGATTGAAATTTGTATTTGAAATTTGATTCAGTGTTTATCAAATCATTATTTGGATTGATGATATATGAACCTTTACATCTAGATATTTCCAAACTTTCATGTTGTGATAATAAATCCTTCAACATCTTTAAAGATGGTAATCTGGAAATGGAAAAGTTTCTTAAATATGGTAACGATTCCCAGGGAAAATTACAACATTCTTTGGAAACAATCAATACAGTATGATCAAAATTACCAAACTCACGTAATACATTTTCATTATGATACTTGGTCAATAATTCTTCAATATCGATATACATATGATCAATATCAACTTCATCAAATGAATTTTCTTCACCATGGAAAAGTAAAATGTCCATCAAGAAATAAATCAAATCTTCTAATAAATCTGTGTTACCCAATGGTATTGAAAGATTCAAGAAAAAAATTTCCAAGATTTGATCATGGATATCAATTTTGTTATTAGCCTTTGATTTCTTATTAAATCTTGAAGGTAGATATTGGTTTAAAATGATGTCAAATTTTTGTTTAAATTCCAATTTCAAATTTGAATTAACCTTGGCTTGATTGAAGATCCCTTTAAATCCACCAATCCAATTCAATTCCACTTTTTGTAACAATTTTTGCAAATCTTGATCTAATTTTTTACGTTCATCCCACCATTTCAATTTATCATCTCTTGTCTTAATTTGAGAAATTCGATCATTTTTGGTAGTGGCATTACTTTCATTTATAATTCGTTTCAATTCTATCATCGCATCTTCAAACGTCAATATATTATTATTCCCATCCTCAGTATCACCGGTGGAATGTCTGATCAATGGCAACCGGATAACAAATGGCGCATCTGATTCTTTCTCAAATCTTGTAAATAAGAGATTCCCAGTATGGGGACAAATATCAATTGTGATAACAAGCCAATTTTGTGGTAATTTTTTTTGTAAATCATGATACACATCCTCCTCATGCAATTGCAAACTCGAAATTTCCAAATCTGGAAGTAATTGATGAGTGTCTTCCAAATGTCTATTCAAATCTCTATCAAATGTAAACGGTAAATATCTTGGTATCTCATCCTTATTATAAAAATCAATCAAATTCAAACTTGATGTGGTAATTGATGATTTCAATGAGATCACATTGAGAAATGCCTTGTTCAAATCATAAATCTCAAAGTTTTTCAAACCTCTCCAATGATCAGTTAACAACGACCTGAATATAATTTCAGAATTTGACAAACTGATCAACAGTTTATGAGTAATTGTACTTTCTCTAGTGGAAGACATCGTAGAGGGAATCGTAATTACCGATTCTTCTAAACCTGAAAGTACTGGGTCGGAATTTAATAGCCTTTTCGCCATAATCAAGTTGTTTTTTGCTCTTATAGTATTTGTCCTTTGTAAATTATGATGCGTGTGAAGTTTTTTCGAAAATTGATTATCCAAATTTCTATCACCATCAATTTTGAAATGAATTTTATAATCAATTTCCAATTGTAAAGCGTGGAAACCATGTGGATCTTCCTTAATCAATTTGGTAAATTCCAAATTCAATTTCCCATCTTGCAAATCCTTATAAAAAGATACAATTTTATCGTTATAGATTTTTTCATTTTTCAAATCCCCAATCATTTGGAAATAAAAAGAATGAGCAGTTAATCCTTCAAGTTCCAATAAATTATCTTCAAATTCCAAATTGTTATAAATCTCATCACTCTTGATCATAAATTCATTTGCCTTCATAAATTTCCTTGATAATAAATAAAATTCAGCAATGGCATAATAACCATAACATTTATCAATGGGGAGTTGTTGAGTATCCAAAAATGTCAATAATTCATCGACATAATAAACACAATTCTTGGTTAATCCACAGTGGATCATCAATTGAATACCAAGTGTTAATGATTTCATCAACATGGATGATATTTCCCATTTCATGGCATTGAACTCATTCATCTCAACATTTGACAAGTGAGATATATATTTCATCAAGATGATTTTAGCTAATCTTATACTTCGCCTTATATCAATAATGGAACCAGTTAGATCAGAATGTTGGAATTTATAAATTGAACTTAAATATGAGAATCTTGAGTAAATTATCAAATTTTGCACCAATTTCAATTTCTTATCATTATTGGTGAGGGAAGTATTATCCAATTTCAACATATTCCAACATTCTTTAAAAGACAATTTGGAAAGATCCATATTTTTAACATCTAAATGACATTGTAACTCCAAAAGTTTATTTCTAATTTTATCCATGCAAGGTTTCATTGTGCCAAGTTTATTCAATGCTATTTTGGAAAACTTCAGTTCACCAAGAACAGAAGCCATGATAAAATTAATATAATTCAAATGATGATTTTTCAATATTGGGGATCGCACTTTCAAAAAATCTTGTGCAATTTCAATGAGATAAATGTATAAATGTTGATATTGTAAAAAATTCAACAAATTTTTAACAAATGAAAATTCCAAGTTAAACAAAATGTCATTATTATTCAACATTGAATTTGGTTTCATTGACAACCATCTTCGGAAAAGATCGATACTTCTAATGGTAATTGTTTGATTAAATGTCCTGTTTATTGTGTATTGAAGATAATTGAAACAAATTATCAACTCTTTATATTGTATCATTTGACTATCATGAGGGAATTCCTTTTCATTACATTCTTTGTAATTAACATGGATGAAAGAGTCCAATCCAATCAAATTATAATATTTGATCAACAAGTATTGGAAAAGTCCACGATCTTTCATATTTTTTTTGATATTTTCCATTATATCATTTATTATAATTGTCTTACCATCTATATTTAAGCTTGATAAATTTTTCAAAATGCCGCTTGTAATCAAAGCTTGAAGAGTTTCATCTAAATTTTGTAAATCTAGAGATTTTGACAATACTGTTGATTTTATCAATAACCTTAAACTTATATTTAAATCCTTATTGAAGTTGTTCTCCAATTGTAAGAAATCATTGACAGGTTGCAATTTGATATAACATTGAAATATTTTCATCAAAAAGATTTTGGATTCATGATATTTCCCATTTTCAATCAATAAATTAGAAATTCTATCAATCTTCAATTTGAAAAATTTGAAATTATCGAAATTGAAATCATTATTCAATATATTATATTCATAATTAACACAATTCATCCATTGATTCAATGATTCTCTAAAATTTGAAATCAATAATTTCCCACCATTTTGAAAACAAATATTTGACAAATTTCTAAATTTTTCAATCCTGTTCAATTTTTTATACAAATTTGATAAATTTTTAATAACATCATTCAACAAAGTAACAAATTTCAAATCTTTGATAAAACCTGTAACATAATTCAAGAATTCCAACAAGTATTTAGAATCCAATTCAACCACTGCTAGTATTTGTAAACTGGGTATTAATAATTCCAAGACATTTGAATGATTCAACTTGATACATTTAACATTACATTTAATCAATTTTCTAACCTTATCTTTATCCAGAACTTCCCAATCATAACCTTCATGTAATTGCCTTAACAATTGGTCCATGTTTTGACCATCACGAAGGACAAATTGGTCCATAACATCACTAATATCAACATGATTTTCTTTTTCTTGTTCTTGTTGCTGATGTTGTTTGTCAAGAAACTTCAACCAATTGATATCTTCAATATTACGAAACTCATCTTGATATTTCAGTTTGATTTGCAGATACAGTGATACCCATTTATACATAATTTTGTTGACAGGTAGTTTCAAATGAAGTAATTCTGCAAAGAATTTAGCAGTGTATTGATATGTCAATTTGTCATCAATCTTGATCAATTTGTCCAATACAGTTCCAAAATGCTTATATAGCACCATGTCTTCATCTTGAGTGAACAATAGCGCTTCTATTATAAAATTCAATTTCAAAACTGATTTGCAACGATTACTATAATTGATCATATTTTTTTTCATAATGTTCATGGGTTTATTATCGTCAATTGAATTGAACCAATTATAACAATTTTGATTGCAAATAAGTAAGAACTGTTGACTTGATATTAGTACATCGCCATGCTCCAAGACCAATTTCGCCAACAATATGTAATTATTTGTGATATGTTTTGCATATTTCAAATTGAAAACGTTAAATTTCAAACCATGTATCAATTTTTCAATACAAACTTCATCATCATTATCATCATCAACTTTGTGATTTTCATTTTTACTGACCAAATTATTTATCTGTTTGAAGAATGAATATATCAATTGTAAAGCCTCTTGATATTTTTTAGAATTGATCAATTCAAGTGTATACTCATTCTGCAACTTGACAACATCATTATCCACATCATCTCCTGTATTCAAAATGGCAAAGCATTTCAACATTAACGCCACCACCACCACTTCATCGTCATCTTTATAAACAATTCCTTTACCAGCTTTCCCGATAGTAGACTGGATAAATTGTAAACATTTCAACCTGATAACCGCCGATGATGATAAAGACGGTATGATCGTCCTAGTGGTATTCGCAGTTGTAGTTGTTTTAGCGGTAATGGGACGCTGTTTCAAAGGTGATATGGAAAGTTTTGATTCAAACTTGTTCAATAACAGGACAAGGTCTGAAGTCAACGGGTCCTTCATAGGCTGATGTCCATTGAGTTGTTGATCCTCCATATATTACCTAAATACAATTGTTTTTGTTTTTGTTTTTAAACAAAATCTTTTTTGTCTTTGTTTTGTTTTTGTTTTGTTTGTAAGCAAACACGGAATACGCGTAAGGCTGAAACTACTACCACCAATTGATCATTACATTCATATAGATAAAGGTCATAAATAAATAAATATCATTATACATAGACATAGACAGACGAGGAGACAAAGATATATGGTCAATATACAACTCATAATTTAACATCACTCAATTTTTTCAAAATCACAGAGGATTTTTCATCACGTTCACGGACATTCAAATCATCTCTTTTCAAACCTTTCAAAAACTCATCGGTATAAGGCAGTTTATCCTTTGTAATATCATTTCTCAACTTGACAATACCATAGTAATTGTTATAAATGTCACCGTTGAAGGAACCTAATGGAGAATTGATGAAATAATCGGAAAGCTTGAAAGCATCGGTTAATCCAACAACTCTATATTGTAAATCTTCATATAACGATTTTAATGAATCACTGATTTGGAAAATTGATGATGGTGTGAAGACATCAAATTGCAAAAATGCTCCATTGAATTTTTCAATATGGGAAAGGGCAAAAACTTTAGCCAATTTAACCAAACTTGATTTGATATTACCTTCATCTGAAGAGTTATTTATTCTGTCGATAAATGTTTCCAACATGTAATGAACAGCATTTAATTTAGAAATTAAAACTTTTTCAACACCGAAATAATCCCAATTGTTATCCTTTGAAGGTAATGTCTTTGTAATATGATGTGAAAATCTAACAAGACACAGCTTATAAGATTCTAATAATTGATCCAATGAATCAATTTTATAATCTTGCTTATTCAAATATTTTTGATAATCATTTAAAAATTGTAAATCACCTTTAACTTTTTTACCACTACCCAGTTTTTGGAAAGCTTGAACCACAATACGACCACCGTTCATAGCCAAGACATTGTTATCACCTTCCCAAGTACATTGAACAACCCAATCAGCATACAGTTTGGCAAATCCAGAGTAAGATGAATAACCATGACCACCACAAGCTTGTCTACATTCATCAATCAAATTTTGAGTAAACCAAGTACATGTGGATTTCAACGAAGCAGAAGAACCAAAAATATTTTTCAAAGATTCAATGGCAATACCAATAGTTTTAAAATCTTGAGTCTTGGCCAGTTCTTCCAAATTAGCAATAGTTTCCACATGGGCTTTTGTTAATCTGTCTGAACCACACAGAACGGCATAGACATAAGCTAACAATGGAATTAATCTTGATTGATGTAATGGATAAGAAATCAATTGATTTTCACCAGTGCTACCTTTTTCCTTCTTACCAAATTGTTTTCTACCAACTGCATATCTCAAGGCAATAGTGATGATACGTTCACCAGTTCTAAAAGAATCATTAACCATGGTGACTCTACCGTTTAACAATGCACCATATGATAATTGTTCCAAAGGTGGAACAACAACTTCTCCATCTTCTTCAATTCTTGTATATTTGGTCAACATATACTCTTTTGGAATCTTAACGTTGGAGAATTGAATCCACCCATTATCAATACCATCTCTACCCATCTTGGCACCAATATCACCAATGGCAACACCCGGGTATAAATCATGATTCACATCTCTCAATGGAACGATAAATGTCTTGACCCCGTAATCTTTGCCCTTAACGATTAATCTTGCATATACAATGGCATGGTTTGCCGAATGAGCAGCACCACCAATCCACCATTTCGTTGCACCAACATGAGGAGTATTGATAGAAAATTCCCTCTTCAGCTCATCAAACGTGGCAGTGGTTTCTAAACCGGCAACGTTAGAACCATGTGCTAATTCAGTCATGGCAAAGCAACCATAAATATCCTTCATCATAATGGTACCTCTTTCAAAACACCAATAGTTGAATTGCTCCTCGGTACCATTACCTCTAATTGCAGTTAAAAACAACCCGAGATGAACTCCTAATCTTGTACCAAGTTGTGGATCCATCATGGCCACCAAATTCAACCTCCTTTGGAACAAGTCATAATTGGGCAGGTCCTTCTCCATATATGTAGCCAACTTGGCAATCTTCCTAGCGGTAAGCAAACGATGCTCCTCCTTTGAATATTCATAGTATTTAGAATCAACTTGTAAAGCTGGGTCTCTTTCAATTTGTAACATCAACTCCTGTGTTTCTATAGACAGCTCTTTAGAACCCTCGATGAAGGCGTTCATCTCATCGATGTCGAAATCAATCTTTGATCTTTGTTCAGCGATCAAGCCGGCAGGATTTGGAGTTGTCATTATGATCTGATATGTTTATGTATGTATGTTATGTATGTATAAGATATCTGGATATGAACAAGAAATATGGAATTGTAGTACCCTTTATACTGTCTTGTACGGTGTGTGTACATACAAGCTCTATCACATATGCTCACTCTGCTACAAAAATCTGGAGAGTGACACAAAAATCATCTTTTTTCGCCTCTTCTCCTCACCACTAAACCCTTTGCAACCGAGGCTGTATAACCACTGTCTACAAACTCTGAGAGATACATCTGCCAACCAACGCTTCATCCAACCTCGGATCATGGCCATATACGACATATAGCTACCCCAATCTACTTACCTATATACACCACTGGACATATACGATACACTATACATTTACCGATTTAAGGTTTATGTCATATCATATCATACGGTAAAAAGAAATCTACACACACAAGACAAAGTGGAGTGATGATGAGGGTCGGTTAGAGTTGACATGGGTTAGCGCTAGTTATACACCATTGATCATACGAATAGATAGATAGCTAGTTATATGTACGATTGTTTATTTATATATTTCATTTGAAGTCTTTGAAGAAAGAAATAAAGTATATAGTGAAAATTAAAAATTATACTGGAATATTATGTGCGGCAAATTCAAAATAAATTGTCGACCCCCCAACTTCCAAGCGTGGGTAATCATTTGAGAAAGTGTTTTCTCGGTCCCTCAATCTCGCATTCATGAGTGAACTCTTTGAAAGCTTCAACTATTTCCTCTCTTGTAAACTCGTTTCCATACTTCTTTTCAAATGCTATCATTTCTTTCCTTTCGTACGGACATTTACCGTCTAACCATCCATTTCTTTCGTGATTAGAATTGTAAATCCAATTATTCCCAACTATAGGTGCTCTTAGATATAACTTACCTTTCTTTGTGATGAGTGCTTCTTTTTTTGTGAATTTAAACTCATATCCATCTTCAGCTAACGCCGACAATGAAATCTTGCTGATTTTAAGTTCATCAGAATACTCAACTTCTTTTAATTGAATTTTCCTTTTATTTCCTAATAGCACCCCACCCGTGATGTAATTGTAACCTTCGTCAACCTCAAAGAGTAGCGGTTTACGCGAATTTACTTCGTGTATACAACAATTGAGATCCAATAGCCATGGTACTCTGCGACTGTTAAATCCGGCCTTGTTCTTTTTTGATCTTCTCCCTCTTGGTTGATACTTACCTTTCGAAGATAACTGCAAGGCCACCACCTGGTTTCTGTCAAGAGCTTTAAAATTTGTTGGTGTAGTACCGTCAGCGTCTCGCGAAGCTTTAACCAGATCATCTCTGAGTTTTTTGATGATGTTTCTAGTGGATTCCAGTCTTGAAACCTTCATCCCACCTTCTCCTTGATACAGTCTGATGTCAGTTTCCCACTCTCCACGAGTTATATATTTAACATCGAAGATTATTTTACCGTCTTTGGAAATATAAGATTCCAGTTCCGATAGCTTGACTTCGAACCCATTTCTGACCAAGGAACTTATTGATATATGGTTATTCCTACTCCACAACTGATGAACATCTTCCAAAGTAACATCACCTTGTGATACTTCTCCTGCAACACTGGTGGGATAAAGAAGGTTCCACATTTTGACATAGTCATTCACTTCTCTGGTGTTCTTTAAACAATCGCTTTTTATAGTGTGGTATTCCGTAATTGTGCTCAAATTGAATGTATTTTCAAGTTTATCACGCAAAGCAACTCTTTCAGCTTCCGTGGGTAAGTTCAGAGCCTGAACAGCTTCTTCGACACTTCGATGCATTCTCTTTTATTTCCAATTAAAGCAAAATTAATGGCAATACAAGTATTCAATTGAAACAAGTATAAAATTAGCAGCAACTTTCAGCTCCCTTTTATACATGTTCAATGTGAAATGATCTGCTGATTCTGTCAAGGGAACTTCAAGCTGACAAGATTTTTACAATCTGTTGTTTGTCTGCTAGTGGTGTCAAGATGCCCCAAAACACCACTATGTATCCTATCACTACTATAGAGGTTTATATACACACGTATATATGCTAAAAAGAATTTCATATATACACTTTATAAAGTGGATGATGAGTGAGGGTATAGAGCAAAAGTAGTGGTAGGCTAGTGATATATCATATAGATATACAGGTGTACAGTTTCTTTATTCAATGACTTGAGCTATATACATTATTGGACAAGGTAAATCATCTTACCACTCTTATCGTATCCAATCTTCCTATCCTTCTTCGTGTCTCTATTAGTAGTACCGTATCTATAACCAACATTACCACTCTTAACATCGGTGAATTTGAAATAAAACCGTTCATGAATTTTCTTTTCAGCAAGGAAACTCTTTGTTGAATTAGAATTTTGTTTAGATTTCTTTTCAGTATGATGATCTGAATGTTCACCTAAATCACTTAATTTTTCCAAAGTCACCTGGGCAGGTTCCAAATTGAACACTTTAGCAGCATCAATAGGACCAAATGGTTCAGATTCAGCTATAGTTAAGAATCTTGATCTTTGTGTTTCCGGTGGGATAGGAATTTCTGTTAAATTTTCAGCATGTTCTTGCCTTATCTCCTTTATTGGTAACATCTTATATATGGCATGAGCCATCTTGGTCAATTCAGGTGTAATTAAATTCTATTGGTAATTCTTATGTTAGTAAAATTTCATGTCATGATGGCACATTGTCACATCACAAACACACAAACACATGTTTATATATTTTTTTCATTCAGGATATTATTAAAAGTTTCTAACCATGGTTTTTATGTCTTCAAGACTAATCGAATTTTTTTGTTATTCTCATCATTGTAATAGATATGCAAACATGTGGTTGTGATATATGTGATGGTGTAAATGTGACTAAAAATTAAATACTTACATCTTCTTTCCATTTTTTTTCAATGGCATTCAATCTAATCAATGCTTCCAATCTTGGAATTTTCAAACCATATTTAACAGCAGCTTCCTGAGTACTGATTTTTTTAACCAAGATATCATTGATGATATCTTTTTTCAATTTATAACTTATTTGGAAATTTGTTAAAAATTGATCATTTTCAGGAAATGGTTGAAATAAACGTTTCCCCATTGGTGCTCTTACATTTCTCGGTTTTGTCACTATTAAATGATTATCAATCAATGAGTTACCCTGGTCAAATTCAGGATTCACATATTTAGGCACATGATTTGTTGAAGAATAATAATATTTATTGAAATGATATTCACCTTTGAAATTTTTAGGTCCCAAGAATAAATCCATTGATTTTTTCAAATTTGTCGTTTTGAATTTTGGTTTACTATTGAAATTTTGCTTTATAGGAAATCTAGCATATGCCACAACTCTCTTATGACGGACTTGGGACAAATTGATCCCTATCCCAAGTGTACCAGCACCATTTGTGGTTGTTGATTTAAGCATCATGTATATACAGATATATCCATAGATATCCTCTTATATCAGTACTCTCGACAAATGAAAATTTGTTTTGTGTTCAAAGAGAAAAAAATTTTATTTTTGGGTTTTTTTTGGCGGCGCTGCCATTTTGTTGTTTGAATGTGTCAATAAGTGTTGTATTTGTATTTATATGATGATGAGGGATAATATGTATATAAGAATGATATAGATTTAGATAGTTTTAATGTATATGAATGATGTATAAATATATATAGGTATAAAGAAAAAGGTTAAATAGTTTTATCATAAATAGCATCAGGACGTAATTCAGTACCAAATATGATATCCCAAAATTTAGAAGTGACACCAAATCCTAATTCATAATTCTTGTAATGATGTTCTAAATGATATTTCTTCAATTCTTGGAAATACAGTGGTAATTTGGTATGATGTAACAGATAATGGGTAACATCGTACATAATATAACCTAAAAATCCACCAGCAAAACCGGAACAAGCCATATGATATGGTAATAATGTATAAACCAATTTATAAATTGGCAGACATAATATTATAAACATTGAAGGAGGCATGACCAATCTCATCTTATCCATTGGTAAATAATGATGAACACCATGCATTAAGAAATGCAGTGTGAATGCAAATTGATTCTCTGGAAGATAATAATCCAAATGGAAAAGAAATCTATGCAACGTATATTCTAACAATGTCCAAACAAATAATCCAAGTGCCCACATACCGAAATGCAAAATTGCCGATTGACTGATATAACCAATGTAAAAAAAATAAAAATTAACAGGTAACCAAACTATTGGTACCACATACCATGGAGTTAAACTCAATGGTTCAAGGAAATTACCAAAAATTGGTGCTGAACCTTTACCGTAATGTCTTGGTCTATGGATTTGATCCAAATAGAATTGTTTTGTCCAATTTGCCCGTAATACTTGCATCAACAAAGGTTTATTCAAATCTAAAAATTGATGCTTCTTATAATCATGAGAATAATCAGTCTCCACTTCTAATAAAGTCTCGGTAGGAACATCTCCAAATACTGTAGTATCAAATAATTGTCCATCGTGATTTAATCTTACATCGATATTATGGGTATCCAATAATTCTCTAGCCTCTTCCTCGGTGGCTAAATAACCAACGAGATACGACTCATCCAAGATCTCATAAGCACTCTCGGAATGTCTATGGACAGCATCATCACTCAAGATATTGGTGATATCCTTTCCGGCATATTCCAATATGGTATCATCACCTCCCGGATGTTCAGTTAAAAATGAAGTCACGTCATAAACTTTCCTATGGTACAATGAGACCCAGCAGTCTTTTGCCGAATCGTGTTGTGACAACTGGTCGATACTGTATAAGGGTAATACCTTGGAATGGTTAGTCTCAGTCATGGTTGTTGTTGTTGTTGTTGTTGTTTAATGGTTAGTGGTAAAAGACACGGAGAGAGAATTTTTTATTTTTTTATAATTTTTTCTGCTTTCTTTTTATTTTCTTGTTGTTGTTCTTAATAATAAAGGGAGTTATTATAAATCAGATGATGTTGTGTTTGGGTGTATATCTATATCTATATTTGTATCCATATGTGTATGTGTATGTGTATCTGGGTAAGTGGGTATAGATATAGACATAGACATATACATAAGTATATACGTATAGATATAGGCATAGATTATATGGTGAATTATCAACAATTGTAACTTTAACCGAGTCTGGTAGCTATGTGGTCTGTATACACATAGCCTACATATACACATCTATATTGTGTCGTTTGTCTTCTCCATATAACTACTCCATGCTGGTATTCAGCTGTCTCACGAGCAAAGAGGATAATACCGAAACACCACCACAAACCGGGGTTTGAACCTACATATATATACATATCTGTGTTTATCGTACCATATCATATCGTATCATTAATCCTACATATAAAGTCATATGACATGTAAATTCCTATGATAACAATGTATCGTTAATATATAGACATATATATATCTATATGTATATTGATGTATGATTGTTGATGTTTGTCTGATTGTAGACATGGAAATACAATACGCGTTCATCAAGTAAAGTGTGTACTAATACTGTTATAAAGTAGTACTGTTGTATGGATATACTGATATATAGATATACAGATAGTTAGATAGATAGATAAGGAAAGGATAGATATAGCTATATAGCTATAGACATGCTAAACCACTGTCTCTCCCCCCTGGTGTCTGATTCAGGGGAACAAAATAAATCCAAAACACCAAAATTCTCTTTTCTCTCTCTCTTGCAAACAAACAAAAAAATCACAATTTTATTTAGAACAAAAAAATTCACAGCACTAAACCCATTTTCATCCATAACAAAGGACACATACATTCTCTTTTGACAAATCATCATGGATTCGTCTGTTCCAACTTCATCTCCCCCATCTTCACCATCCCTATCCACATCTGCATCTCAGGCTCAATACCATCACCAATCCCCGCAACAACAACAACAACACCATACTTCTCCTTCACCTGCCAAATCAAGACGACCATTGAGTAATCAAGAATTTCAAGCTGCAACAGATGCTGTTGAACAAGAGATAAACGTCGTTACCGCTTTGAAACGTTTATCAATTGGTAACAGTTTGAACTATGATCCTGACTTGCCATATATAAATGCTGAAGACGAATTCCAGGATAAATTAACGTTGAACGAAAATAGTAATAATGGTAATAATCAACATAACAATCAACATATTCAAAATAATGATTATGATAATGATTCAGATATACCGAATGATGAATTCTTGGTTGATACCGAGAAATTGTTATGGGTACCGGCTAATGCTCATCCTGAAATTGCTCCTGAAAAATTCAAACAACATATACAACAAACTGTGCAAGAATTGACTGAAAAATTGAATAACAAAGATTCATTGAAAAGGTCATCTTCATTATCCGATCGTCGTAAGAAATTGGATCCTTCAAATGATGATGGAAATGATCACCATAATCATCAACAACGAATTAATTCCAATGCTAATGATCAATTACAACAACTGAAGAGACAACCTTCTATAAAACAATTGACAAAGGAATTAGAAAGATTATCAGAAATGGCAGGTATGCCAATAAATGATGCTGCATCACTTGCTAGAACTCTTTCAACTTCTTCAATGGGTTATACTCAATCAGAGAAAGATGCTTATAATAGCAATGATACAAATAATTTCGCATCAGATCAATCATATTCATTGAAAAGGAGTAGATATATCTCATATAGAAGAGGTACTGTGAAGGATACAATTCTGAGAAGGAAAAGTTTGGACTCGAGTGAAAAAACAGAATCTCCAATAAAACCAAGGACAAGAAAAGTTTCTGAAGAACTGCATCCTTACCATGCCATGAGACAACAACAACAACAACAGTCACCAGCACCAGCACCAGCACCACCATCCCATCAACAACAACAACCACCACATCAGCAACATCCTTCACAGCAAGTACCTTTGCAACAACAACAACCTTATATGAGAAGACAACCATACCCTTCTAATCCGCAGCATAATCAATACCAAAGAAGAACGTCTGACAATATTCAACAACATAGAGGACAGTTACAACCAGAATTCTCACAGCATCCACAGCAACAGCATGACAAAAGACATCATCGTCGTAGATACCCCCAACAATACCCCCCTTCTCATCCACCACATCAACAACAACCATACATCACTGCTCAGCAACCACCGCCACCACCACCGAAAAATAAATTGCCATATCCTGGTCCACAACAACAAAGTCCAGATCAACATCATCAGCAACAACAACAACAACAACGTCATCATCAGCAGCAGCAGCGTTGGGGTCCTCAACAGCAGGGTCCTCAACAAATTCCACAGCAAGGTCCTGTTCCATTGTCACAAAAGGCTCAACCATTGTTACCTCATCAAATGCCTCAACACCAGCATCATCAGCAACATTCATTTCAACAACAGGCACAAGTACCACCTCAACAAAATCAGCCTCAATTGCGCTCATTAAGACTTGCATCTAAAGATGCAAAGCAAAACAGAGCCGGTGCTCCACCTTTACAAAAAGCACCTTCACCTACCACTGTATCCCCACCTCATTCAAGATTAGAAAAAACACCACTGTTACCGGAAAAGGATAATGTTTCAACAATTGAAGCTCCAAATCAAGAAACCCCTGTTGTACCTACAAAAATTTCAATTTCAATATCAACATCCAAGAAACCAGATACCAAGATTGAAAATGAACCTATTTCTCCTGTAGTTGAAAATAACAAGAAATCATCAAAGAAAGGTTGGCAATGGTTGAAAGAAAAAAATTCAGATAAAAATTTATCAAAGACATATGAAAAAGACAGTGAAGCAATATACTCTGAAGATCATCAACATGAAAGATCGAGTAGTGTTGGTAGTGACGGAGCTAATCATTCACGTAATAGACATGGAAGCTTTATTCATTTGAAATCTGATTCATCTTCGAAAAATAATTCTTCTGAAACTTCTAAAGATGAACCTATCGGTAAGGAAAATCAAAGAGATGGTAAAAATATATTATCCAATTTGTTCAAGAAAAAAGACAAGAAACAACTGCAACAAGCCATTTCTACTAAAGAAATTGTTGTTCCTCAACAGCAGCAACAACAACAGCAACAACAACAACAATCTCAATCTGAACCACATCAAGTTCAGCCAAAGCCATCTCAACCATCTCAACCATCTCAACTGCAACCAGCAAAATCTCCTTCCACATCACCTACTCTTTCACAAAATGGATCATTGAAGTCAGATTCTGATTCATCCCATACTGATACAGAGGAGAAAACGGTAAAGAGGAAAGGTTCAAAGCTCGATGTTGGAACTGAGGAATCACCACAATTACTGTCACAAAAAGAGGAAACTGAAACTTTGAAATTAAGTTTAAAGATAGAACCAAGACAGGCAAAGCCAAATCAACCTATTAAATACACAGATTCTGCATTTGGATTCCCATTACCACCTGCATCTCATTCCACTTTAGTGATGTTGGATTATCGTTTCCCCATTCATGTTGAAAGAGCCATTTATCGATTATCTCATTTGAAATTGGCTAACCCAAAGAGACCACTTCGACAACAAGTGTTATTGTCAAATTTCATGTATGCATATTTGAACTTGGTGAATCATTCATTGTATTTACAACAACAACAGATGAGTGAACCCGAGGTGGAGGAAGAGAATGAAGAGAAATTGGCCGTTGGCAATGGTGATGATATTTATGGAGGAGCAGGAGGAGCTATCGATGATAATGAAGAAGTTATGGACGACGATGAAGAGAGCGTGATTAAAAATAAAAATAATGAACGTCATGAAATTTATTTATAATAATGATCAAAATATAATAACAATAACATTACATAAAAGTAGGAACAATTTATAATAATATTATTTTAAAACCATTTTGTAAAACAATAAACTCCAAGACATAGTAGTACCCAATAGCAATATTTCCAAACTCCAATTGTCCTTGATGGGATTATATCTGGGAATCCCATGAAATTACAAAAAGAATGAGCAACTATACAAGAATACACGTTACGATGCTCGAGAAACAATTTATTTGTTAAAATCCCAAAGAACCACGTATATGAGAATTGAAACGTTAAAGTCGTCAATATTTGTGATATTTGATACATGCCTGATAAATACAAATCCCAACCATGGTTCAAATGTGCGAATGCGAAAAATCCAGGTGTCAACCACATCATCAAATTCGTATCATGATCACCATCACCACTGTTGTTCTTCAAATATGGCGCATACATCGTGAGCGTGAATGACGTATACACCAATTCTTCAGTGATCGGAGCAATGATATAATTCCTCAACCCTTGCAATGTGGACACTTCAGAACAGAAATCTCGTAATAAATCTTGATGATCGATGAAGACATCGTTGATCAATGGACCGATGAATAATATCATGAATTTTGATACATCTTTAATCACCATTTGTAAAGTGTTAAATACAACTGACATGTCGATTTGCAAAAACCCAGTATCTGGTGATAATGAGACACCGGGGGTTATCCCCATCAAGTTGAGAGAATCGATGAAATTATCAGTGATGTTATTATATCGTAACCAAATACAAACAATAACAAGATTAATCAATGTCATTATGCATATCTTTGTCATTCTTCTTTGTAAAATGATTGGATTGTCACGGTTCTTCAAATATGTCCCATTGGGCCTGCCCCCCGGGGAAATGTATAACACTAGTACATAAGATGCGGTTATCAAAGTGGTGGCGATTGTTGATACCACAAAGGATGAAGTCATCTTCTTGTCAATTGATTATCATGATAGTCCATTTATGTTGTTTATTATGTACATAGGTTGAAAAAAAAAAAGTTATAAAAAAAATCAATTTGAGATTTCTATTGTATCAACCGAGAGAAGAAATCTTTCACTGTTGTTGTTTACCCCAAAAAGTTCCTCTTAAAAACCATATCGACAGCAACACCATAAAACTGACTGAACCAGACAGTATCACCAAGCTGGAAAGACCTTCGAATTCCGGTTCAGGTTCTAGACAAGGAGTGTTTTCATTGGGATGCTTCAGCAGCTCGACTAACCTTACAAATAACTCATTTAAAGAGCTGGACCAAGTCGATGATGTATGTAATGGCAGCGGTAAAAACAAACCCTTTGTATATGTATCCGGTTGCAAATTTGATCTCTGTTGTTGTCTATCAAGATCAGCCTTCAATGCTACAAAGACCAGTGGTAAGTCATCTAATTGTTGATAGCTTTCTCTCAAATCCACTAAATTTTGAAATGAATCAGGGTTAGAAGAATCATATGTATAACACAAAATATCACATTGATCAAGTCTGGCACGATTTTCTAATATCAGCGGTTCCAATTCTCCTAATTCTTCTAATATCAAATAACATTGCTTACCACCTTTCAATTCCACTGTATTTGCTACAATTCTTGGTTGAATTGTTGGCGAATACATATCACTATATTCCCTTCCTAAAAATGCCTCGAGTAATGATGATTTCCCACTCAGAGGAGCACCAAGAACAAAACAATTGAAAACAGATCTATCTGAAACAGTTGCTCTATAGATTTTCCCCTTTCTCTTTCTTGTCTTTCTTGATTTGGTGATCTTCAATGCTGAAGTTGTTGAACCGTTTTTTGTAGTACTTTCAAACCCAAGGTATGCCAAGTATGCCAAAGTTGTCTTGTAATCAAGAAAAGTAGTCATTGTCCATTGAGCAAGCCAACCTTGTAAAGTAACATGACCCTGTTCATTGCAAACAACAGATCTGGGGAAATTCTGCTCCTGCCAAAATTTTGGAATACCTGTGGTTGGTATAAACAAGGTGAATAATTCATCATTATTTAATCCACCATCGTTATCCTTATCAAATAACAAGAATAAATCAACAAAAAATTTATAACCTATTGGAGAAAGTTCAACACTTGAGTTTGATGGAACATCGAATTTTGGATATAAGAAATCATCACTTAATGATAACGAATCGGTATAATGGAATGTTCTCAATATAGCCCATGAAGTTTCATGCCTACCACTTTCTGCATAATATTTATTTAAAGCTAAAAAGCCATCACTGGTCAAGCCTTTATCAGTAAATGACCCAGGATTTCTCTTGTTCAACATATTCTTGATGTCAATAACTTCATTGATATCTAAACTCTTGTTGAAACATTTTTTTTGCAAATTGGAGAACTCCTTATCGTTCAATAGCCCATCTTGATCCCTATCACTTAAAAAAAAGATCCTCTCAAGGGCCTTCACACATAATGGTCTCAAGTTACCCTCTTTGTAATCAAATAGTGGTGATATTGGATGAGTGACAGCTCTTTGACATATATAAAAAGCTTGATTGACATTATAATTATCCTTAGCGCTGCATCTTATACAAGACTCGATCTCTTTGAAATCTCTTAACAACGGTAAAAATTCATCAATTGTAGTTTCTTGTTGATCCTGCAGCTGTTGTGGTAACAAGTCAGATTTGTTGGCAGTTACAACAACGGGTAAGTTGACTCCCATCGATCTGAACATCATCATCCAATACAATGAAATTCTCTCATAAGTGTAATGGTCTGAGTACACAAGCCAAATCACATCAGCCTGTCTTATTTCTCTTTGCAATGTGCTCAATTCTGACACCGATGTATCTATCAATATAGTGTGATTGGGCAAATATGGTGATGATGAGAAATCCCTTGGAATCGTCACTTCGGGTATGACATGCTGTATATTCGGAATGAACGTCTCCTTTACCAACGCAGTTATCAAAGAAGACTTCCCCACGCCTTCGTCTCCACAGACAACGACTCTAACTGGATCTGTATTACTGCTAAATGACATCTCCCTGTATTCTTTTATAATTCAATCATAATAACAATAATAACAATAATAACAAGAAGAAGAAATGGGGCTGTTTGTACTAAAAGGCGAACAGGAAGAAAAAAACACAAAAAAAAATGTTCAAAGTTTTTGATACAGACGTTACTAGCGATTGACATTCAATAACAAGAACTAATACATAGAGAACTATATTAATAATGGTGAGTACTGGAGATAAGGCGCAGAGACTCAATTCATGGTTATAGAGTCTTAACAGTTTTTAATCAACAATTGAGTAGAGCGTCAATGGAGTTTTAATATACATGTTGTACTAACTTGCCACCCTTTAAAAAAATAGACTTCAATCGGTACTGGTTACGATTTATCAAATAGTATTTTCTCACCTGATGGAAGAAATTTCCAAGTAGAGTATGCTGCAAAGGCAGTAGAGAACGGATCTACATCAATTGGGTTGAAATGTAAAGATGGGATCATATTGGGTGTTGAAAAGATTATACAAACCAATTTGTTAGTGCCATCGAAAAATAAGAAGATTCAAACTATTGATAGACATATTGGAGCTGTCTATTCAGGATTGATCCCTGATGGAAGAGCATTAGTGGCTCGTGGTAGAGACGAGGCTAAATCATATAAATCGTTATACAAATCGCCGATCTTGATTCCAGGTTTTATCGATCGTATAGGTTTGTTCGTTCAAAACTACACTTGTTATAATTCAGTCAGACCTTTTGGTATCAATGCAATCTTTGGAGGTGTGGATGAAAATGGACCTCATTTATACATGATAGAACCAAGTGGAGTATATTGGGGTTATAATGGTGCTGCATCAGGTAAAGGAAGGCAAATCGCTAAATCAGAATTGGAAAAATTGGATTTGACAAGCTTAACTGCAAGAGATGCTTTAAAAGAAGCACTGAGAATATTATATTTGGCACATGAATCTAACAAGGATAAGGATTTTGAAATTGAATTAAGTTGGATCACCGAAGAAAGTGATTGGAAACATGAATTTGTTCCTGAAGAATTGTTAAAAGAAGCTGTTAAATATGCTGAAGAAGATAGCGAGGAGGAAAGTGATGAAGAAATGGAGGATTGAGAAAAAATTATCCACATAAACCCAATTTAATATATTGTTTTAGATATTATTCTATCCCAAGTTCGTATTATTATTATTATTATTAATACCATTACAAGATGGACTATAAAAAGCCTTTGCTCTTTCAAGAGACATTCTTAAGCTTTTGCTTTAATTGGAAGTTCTCCCTTTCCAATTCTGCTAATCTTTTCTTCAGATTATCTCCCTCCAGCTTTCTAGATTCTCTTTCCAACTTCCATTTCCTGGTGAGATCTTCAATTCGAAGTCTCAATATATTATCATCTTTATTTTCATCATTAGGTTGATCATTAATATTACTGCTTTGTCTTTTCAAACGATTGATTTCATGCGTCAAGTTTAAAATCTTGAAGTTTTTATCCTTTTCAACTAATTCCAATTGTTTGATAAGAGATAAATAATCTTGTATTATTGCTTGAATTCCACTAACGTAATAATGGAATATAGATTCGTGCAACTCCTTGATCCTCTTCTGATCTCTCAGTAGTGAAGATCTGTTTGACAAGTCTAATATTTTCAATTTGGCTTGCTCTATCGATTGAGAATCTAAAATTTCTTCAAATATTTTCAAAAATTTTGTAACAATCTTTGTATCACTGACCAATAACTCTTCATATCTCAGATTCCAAAATCCATCTTGAGAATTTGAATTTGAATTGTTATTATTAATATTTTTATCATTACTATAGTTTGCAAGTTTTTCCTTTAATATCTCAATGTTTATTTGCAAAGTCTTCTTATCTTTTAAAATGGAATCCACCTGATGCTTTAACAGAAACTTCTCTGTTGTTAATGATCTTTCCTTTTCTGCAGCAACACTCAATTCATGTGTGAGATTTATGATATTATTTTTATCCTTGGATTCATTCAATTTTTGATGGTCCAATTCACGCTTCATTGAACGTAACTCATCTTCCTTTTGTCGTAATTCGTCTTGAAAAACTTGAGATTGTCTCAAGAGGTTTTCCAACCTTTTGTCAAATTCAGCATTGGACTTTTCTATTTGGTCAGTCAACTCTTTTATACGAGATTTTGCTGTTATTACTTCATTTGATAATGTAAATTTGTCATCTTCAAGCGCTTCTATTTTCCTTAGCACGTCTTTATCTATATTTTTAGTTTTACCACTGGATGAAAATCCCATTTGACCAATTTTTGACGTTAATCCGTTGATTTCGGAATCATTATGAAGTGATTTGGAATTATCTATCATTTCTGTCAAGATTTTGATTTTTTCATCTTTAGCTTGATTCAGAGATTTCAATTCATTCACAGTATCAACTTGTGAGCTTAATAGATTTTTAAGTAAGCGGTATGACTCGATCAATATTTTAGAATCTTCCACTGAAGTGTTCAATTGAGTTTTAATTTCTTGTAATTGTTCCTCTGAATTTCGAAAATTATGCTGCAATTGTTTCAAATCTTGTCCAATATACTGATAAGTTCCATCAGTATCACTATCTGCGTTAATTTGGGGCACGCTTGTTGTGCTCAAGATCTTCAACACCACTGCTAATTTCAGATCGACTTCCATCCCTTTAATTTGTATAATTTCATCTTTCAATTCACCGTCAACTTGTCCTCCTAAGACGGCTAATATCCCATCAACAAGTTTTTCAGACTCATCTATAACGTTGAGAAGTGCACTCAATTGATCGTTTGTGATATTTAATTGCTCCTGATACATCTGAAGCTTTTTCTCAATTGATTCGTATTTATTTTTACAGGCAACTAATTCAACATCCAATTTTCTCTTCTCTTCATCCTTCTCATCGCATTTGTTACAACGAACCAAGTCAAAGTCCTCCGACTCCAATTTGTTCAAAAGATCATTTGTACCATTTTTTTGTAAAAAATCCATGATCAATCGTATTTGCAATTGATACCCTGTGACTTTTTTCTTCAAGCTCTCTATCTCATTAGAATTATTTGATGTGTGTTGATATTTCCAACTTTTTGGGGAGTAATCTATTCTAGGTAAGATACTTTGATCAAAATCCAATATATCGACATCATTGTTCTCAAGGTTTAAAGTATCATTGAATAATCTGGTATTATCCATTTGATTACTACTGAACAAACGTGAGTTTCTTTTTTCTCTCAGCTCATACATGGACCTCCTCTTCACTGAAGAGCTCGGTGACCTAATTGAAGGTGTTTTCAAAGGTGTTGTGTTGATGATCATCTTTTTAGTTCTCACCACAGGAGAGCTGATGGGGTTATCGACAAACTCAGAAGAGCCCTCATCATCCAAGAATTGTTCTTCTTTGGAATCGTCAACTTCATCATGCTCTTCACCTGATATTGCGGAAGAGGACTCCTTGGTGTCTTCCCCATAGTCAGATGAAGATCTGTACATATTGTATATATCAGTATTGTTATCCTTGTAATTAGTACTCCTTTTACTATCAAATCTCAAACGAAAATGTTTTTTACGCATCAAATTGAAAATGTAAACAAAAGGAACCCGTTTTATACAGGACAAAACATCAACATGAAGTAAACATAGTTTGTCATTAGATATGGTGTATCAGTAGCTTAGTATTCAACATCTGTCAACAAAGAGAACCGTTTGAAGCATATTTAGAAACTTCTATAATTGATATCACATAATGGATAATGGCTAAAAGGTGATGATATCCCCTTGTGTCTTGCTGACCCGTGTAGTCTCACCAAATGACAGTCGCGTACTTTTTTTGCTCTTTTCAAACACGACTTTTTACGCTTTTGTCGAAGTGAGAAGAAAAAAAAAATTTTCATCCATAATAGATGGAAGAAAGTGTTTGTAGGGAGTAGTTTTATAACAACAACAACCATATATCGACAATGGCTGCAGTTGTAGATGAATTTCAAATCGATGATTCAAAATTGAATCTCGATGATATTGATTTCTCCGATTTGGAAGCAAAATACTCGGTTCCAGAGGATAACTCTTTGGATAATTTTATCATCGTTGATGGTGCTCCAATTGCACCTGAATCCAAGGTTGAAGTTTTGAAGAAAGTCTTGGGAAAAGTCTTCACTCTGGCTGGTAAAATTAAAGATATACATATGCCTATAGAAGATGGAAAGACAAAAGGGTTTTTATTTATTGAATTTCAAGAACCATCAAGTGTTGATGTTGCAGTTAAAAAATTGAACAATAAAAAATTAGATGTCAAACATACCTTATTGGTAAATAGATTATCTGACGTTGAAAAATTTGCCATTGACGGTCAGGTAAACGATGAATTCGAAGAACCACATGTTCCAGAATTCCAACAAACTGATTACTTGAAAAGTTGGTTACAAGACGA
This sequence comes from Nakazawaea holstii, assembly GCA_003706265.2. Classification (NCBI taxonomy): domain Eukaryota; kingdom Fungi; phylum Ascomycota; class Pichiomycetes; order Alaninales; family Pachysolenaceae; genus Nakazawaea; species Nakazawaea holstii. Next base: position 30,862 of record PPKU02000036.1, on the reverse strand, counting down.
TCAAGGAAGAGATGAATATATTTTACAAAGAAATGATACAGTTGGTGTTTACTGGAATAACAGAAATAGTGCACCAGAGCCTGTTATTGAACCAAGACAAAACTGGACCAACTCATTCATCAAAATATCACCAAAGGGATCCTACTTTGTCTCTATACATGACCAAGGTCTTCAAGTTTGGGGTGGGGCCAATTTTGATAAGATAAGGAGATTTTTCCATCCTCATGTCAGATTGGTTGATTTTTCCCCATGTGAAAATTACTTGGTTTCAATATCACCATCACCAATTGAATTACCACCAATAGATCACCCTGCTAGAAAATCTTTCCCATTCGGTCCAGAAAGTGAAGGACATAAATTAGTCATTTGGAATATAAAGACAGGATTACCTTCAAGAACTTTTGCATTGCCACCAAACTTAGAGCATGAATCTAAGATGGTTTGGCCTTTAGTGAAATGGTCATATGATGATAAATATTGTGCGAGAATGGGACCAGATGCATTAGCCGTATATGAAACAGAATCATTCAACTTGATAGATAAAAAATTAATCAAGATTGAAGGTATCGTTGACTTTGAATGGTCACCAGCTGGTATTCAATTGGCAGGTTCAAAGGGACAAGAGTCTCATATCTTGTCTTATTGGACTCCAGAACAAAGCAATCAAACCGCAAGAGTTTCATTGATGCAAATACCATCAAAAGAAGTTATAAGAACTGTCAATTTGTTCCAAGTGACGGATTGTAAACTTCACTGGCAAGATGAGGGTAAATTCTTATGTTGTAAAGTTGATAAACATACCAAATCGAAAAAGACAATTTTCTCATCTTTGGAATTTTTTCAACTTACAGAGAAGGATATCCCAGTTGAAAAAATAGAGTTGAAAGAAACAATTATCAATTTTGCATGGGAACCAAGAGGAGAAAGATTTGTTACCATCAGTGTATTAGATGTTGGTGTTGCCAACCCGGCTATTCTGAGAAACAATGTTTCATTTTATGCACCAGAAGAAGATAAACAGGTGAAGAAGAATGTCACAGCAAAGAAACTTTTAAAGAAATGGACTGCTTTTGAAATAATTGAAAACAGACATTGTAACACAATTGCCTGGTCTCCAAAGGGTAGATTTGTTGCCATTGCCACAATTCTTGCCAATAAGCAAGGTCAAATTGACTTTTTCGATTTAGATTTCGATGGTAATTCAAAGGATAATACTAATAAATCAGAAAATAAGAAGATCTTGGCCAACTTGAAACAACTTGCCACTCAAGAGTATTTCGGTTTGACAGATATCGCATGGGATCCTTCTGGATTTTATTTGGCTGGTTGGTCATCATCATGGAGACATAAATTAGAAAATGGTTATAAATTGTTTGACTTTGCAGGTCATCTCCTTAGAGAGGAATTGATTGACGGTTTCAAAGTATTTGAATGGAGACCAAGACCTCCATCTCTCTTGTCGTCTAACGAACGTAAGAATGTTAGAAAGAACATTAGAGAATACTCAGCCCAATTCGATGAAATCGATGCTATGGAACTGGATGCTGAAACAAGAGAATTGATCCTTAGAAGAAAACAATTATTGGAAGAATGGAACCAATGGAGAAACGATGTTGAACTGATGAAGAAGGAATTAGGTATCGTTGACGCTGAACCTGAAGATGAACCTGAAGAATTGATTGAAGAAATCAAGGAGGAAGTCTTGGAGGAAACTGAAGAAATTGTTGAGTAAAAAAGATTTTGTATAAATTTAATCGAATTATAAGATAACAATAATTTCCAAAATAATGAGTATCATCACTTTAATTAAATTAACTTAAATAATCTATATACAAGCGTGGCGGCAACATATTTTTAATCTTTTGGAGCTTTCGTCTTCAATTGCAATCCATGCCATTTACTTATCTCATCTTTCAAAACTTGATTCACCAAACGATGCTGCTTTATCATGGGCAACCCTTTAAAACGAGGACTTTCTATATCTATACTGAACATCGACCCACAACCTCCACTCACGTCTCTCACTTCTAAATTCTTTGGCTCGAATTCCTTGGTCAAAGTGTTGTATATCTTTGATTCGTAATCATCCATCGTTGATTGGAATCTCTTGATTATGGAGTCGTGAATACTGAATGGTTTCTTCACCAATTGAACCAGTGGGATTTTACTCCTCAATGAATATATGAGCATGCTGAGTGAAGAATATTTATCAACAATAAGGAGTGAATATGAGCAATTAAAGTGATATGTAATGTTGATGAATAATCAGTTCCCTATATAAAGAAGCAAATTTTTTTTCATTTTTTTGTTCCATTTTTTTGCAACTTCAATATATATAACAACCAGTGTCTCTATAATTGATGTAAAATGACATATACAAGATATATAAATATATATTTCATATGAAACTATCTCTGTTTTTCAATAGCCTCCGCTACCGCTCATGTATTTAATTCTATCAACTTCCAGTTTGAGGGCTTTCAAATCCCCCAAGATATCACTGCTACTATTTCCCAGAACATTCCCATTAGCACCTCCGTTCACGTTTACATTCATATGTCCACTCCCATTCATTGTAGTATTATTGTTTTGTGGTAATTGGTTCACTGATAAGTCACTATTACTTTTGTAAATGTTTCCGTTTTTGAAAAAATCATCAAATCCAATTACTGCAGGTGACAGACCCACTTCAATCTTGGGAGGCAATTCAGGACCAGTTGGTTGTTGATACAAGAGAGCTGGTGGTGGTGTAGATAAAGCAGCGTTAGAATTCTTTCTTGCCCTTGGCGGAGGTGGTGCTGGAGATTGCGAGACATTTCCCGGCACTGTGCTCGATCTAAATCTTGGTGGAGGAGGTGGAGGAGCCATTGAAGTTGGTGACGGTGATGGTTGCCAATTAATGGCACTGTTGTTGTTGTTTGATGACAATGGTGACGACAACCTTGGTGATGTGACAGAATGTGCATATTGCAATGATTGAGTTGGAACTGCTAGTTGATTTTCAAAGGGGACTGGAGAGGAAACAGATCTTATTCTTGGAGGTGGTGGTGGAGGTGATGTAATTCCCAAGCCCTGCCTCATCGATTTAGATACGCTTCCTGTTAGATTTGGTTGAAGAAGTTGCGGTGAAGACGAATTCTCTCTCTGAGGAGATGCCACCATTGGGGAATGAGAAAAATAATTAGATGGAATATTGGAAGGAACACCATCGATTGAAACAGAATCAATGTGAACATTTTGGAAATGGTTAATAGCATCTTGCATATCTTTCAATTCTTCTTCCTCATTTTCCAGTTGTTGTGGTGGGGTTGTCACTCCATTATTTGATCCAATCTTACCGAGTAATTGCTCCATTGGCAATGAAAAATCAATCTTATCACTGACAACTGGAGGAGGTTGAGGCAGAGGAGGCAGTTCAGCACTTCTTGGATCTATCTCCACAGTGTCTGAGAATTTTACCTTCTTCATGTTCTTCTTCTTTCTCTGTATCGTGGTTTGTGCTGGTGAATCCGGCCTATGACCAGTCAACATAAACTGAGCAAACGTGTCCAAATTCAATTTTGACCCTTCAGGTGATGCAATCTCATCTTCATACTCATCTTCATCCGACTCTTTGACTCTCTTTCTTGCCAAGATTGACACCGGAGTTGGAATAGGTGAGGCCCGTTTGATCAATTCTCTCGAGGGCAACGTGTGGTACACCACAGCATGACTGATAATCCTCAATACACAAAAAAACTGACCAATATTCAATGAATGGGCACATGACAGGAATATTTTTTGTATAAGCTTTTTATGCAATTCCAGAATTCTAAAGTTGTTCAAAAATTTGAAAACGTCAACCAATGTAATCGTTCTAGTACCTCTTCTAGTTATTATATCATTGTACCACCTCAAGTAAGTCTTCTGTTCTTTAGCTGTAAGCTGTTCTACTGACAATGATAAAGGAATGGCAGGATCATCCTTAAAATTCTTCATGACTTCCTCTTCTTTTGCTTTACTATCAATTACATCGATGTCTTTGTCATTCAGCTTGGAATGATCAGCATTTAGCTGGATTTCCGATACAGGTTTCTTCATGTCTCCGAACAAGTTCTTGAAATCAATTTCGGGCAGCAGCTTTTGTTGTTGTTGTTGTTGCAGCTGCTGTTGTTGTTGTTGTTCGCGACTTCGCAATTCCAGTGCCTGTCTCTTTTCTGTTAGTGAACCTTCAGATGAAGAATGGGCAATTGTAGAGTTCGACGATAGCCCGAATGACACATGTGGAGGTGGAGGAGTAAGAGAATGCTCAACCGATCGGTCAGCAGGTAGGCTTAACCAGTCGAATCCTGATGAAGTCATGATATGATATTGGTCCTGTTGTTCGTACTGGGTTGGGTTTAATTTGTGATTAAAATAAACTTCTTTTTTCTGTTTTTCTGTTTTAAAACTCTCACAGGAAAAACACACACAAAATAGCCCTTCTCTACAGTTTTGCTCATTCCCAACTTGTGCAAATAGTCAATGGTCATGGAGTTTGATCTGGGATCTTCATCTGACGAAGATGACCGTTTACGTTATATGAAACTGAAAAAAACTTTGGCCCTCAAAAAGCAGGAACTGGAAAATGTTGATGAATCATTGTACCTGTACGACGAAGTATATGATTCGATGAAAGGCCTGGAGATGAACAATGATAGAATGCCAAAAAAGGACTCGTCACGTTATATAACAAATCTTCTCTCAGCAAAAACCGAAAGGGAAGCTGATAAGCTTTCTACAAGAGAGAATAAATTCAAGCTGGAACTTGAAAGAGATAAACATCTCTATGAGGGTAAGGAAGAATTCGTATCATCCTCATATAAGGCATACCAAGAAGAGAAACTGTCCGTGATAGCAACTTCAATAGAAGATGAGACAAATCAAAAGACCTTACTGCAGAGGGTTCTGGAAGAAGAGGAGATAAAACACCAAAGGGCAGTGGAACTGTCAATGACTAAACAGTTTGTTAAAGATGAAGTGGTTAACAATAACGAAGAGGCAGAATCTTCAATTGAACTACCAGCTGGATTAAACATTGTTTCAAACAATAGCAACGGAAATACAAGATCTGTTGACGTTGTACGACAGGCAAGTAAGTTGCAAGATGATGAGGGAAACACACTGAAGAGGAGCTTGCATCATTACACTTCTGGAATAGGTCAACCTCAAGATGATCCAAGGGAGTTGAGGGCGCAAAGATTTGAAGAGTTGTTACAGAAGACCAAAATCAGTGAGGGTGAGTTATCCGAGTACAGGGAAAGATATTGGCTGAGACAAAAGGCTCAAATGTAGAAATCAATAAAATGATCAATCATATTTTATAATTAAAATAACGCCTAAATACCCAAATATCCTCTTTAACAAAATACAGTAACCAATCATCTAAAAGCCTCCAGCATTTCATCAACCGACAATTCACTATAAACTTTTTTGTCAGCTAGTGTTTCAGGTTCACTACTTTGCTGCAGATCGAATGTTGTTGTTGTTTCATAAATATAACCACGATTTGATGATTCTTTCATCAATTTATTCAACTGTCTAGTTCCTCCACTTTTCCTCTTGACAGCTGTCTTTGTCTTTTTCAATACCTTTTGAGCTGGAAAGGTATTCAGTGACATTGCCGGCAGATCCAATTCGTCATATGAAAAATAATCCAGTTCCTGTTGTTCTTTTTCAAATTTTTCTCTCAGTTTCAGCTGCTTTGAAGATGCAATTGATTTTCTCAATTGAGATTTGAGCAGTTTGAACTCGCTCTCTTCTTTGACAATTTGCATGTTTATGTACAATTGCGTAGAATTCGGATCAAGCTCTTTGTTTATCTCCTTGAGCATTGGAGTTTTCTTTTCATATTTGATATGTGAAAGGTCAACTTCCTCCGTTGCCTTTTCAAAAAACTCCCTCATTCCTGGCTTTTCCAACAATTGAACTATGTCAATTGACTCTCCATGTGGGATTGGAGTCTTATTACTAGGAGTGATACAATCCATATCAACCTCTTTTCTCAATACGTGATCAATGTCAACTGCAGAGAAGAAGGCACAGGATTGAGGAACGTCGTTGATACCAATCTGACTGCAAAACATTGCCCTTGTCCACAAATTACTTATTTGTAAGATTAATGCAGCTTTATACTTATCTTCCGACTTGACAAGGTATCTGATCTCATCATGAACAGTAACACTTAATCTTGCATCAATATTGTACTTTTTACTCAAATACTCCATGGAGATAATCAATAAATGTAAATAGTCAACACCAGAAGATTGAATAGCCCAATTGATTCTTGATGGTAAAAATGAATTCAGCAGTAAATTTTTCTTGGTCAAGGCAGATGTTATACCCGCGCCCAACACTGGAGTTCTCGGAGATTCTTGTTCGGCGATTTTTTCCAACATGTTGAAAACAATTGATTCTGATCCACCATACCAAATTTTGGATCCATTCAACATCCCCGTTTTACCCTTTGTCTCTCCGTACAATTTTTTACCAATAACAGCGGCCTCTTTTTCGCTCAATGAAGGATTGAATTTCTTCAACAAGGTTGTTGCAAATTTTAGACCGGCTCCATATATTCTACCATAATTGAACACTTTTGCTTCATTTCTGGAAATTCCCAATATCTTTGCCGTCTTGGAATGCAAATCCGTTCCTTCACTCTTTGTTCCTTCCAATGTCATCCACCCTATGGCAGTACCGCCATGGGTTTGAAAGACAGAGTCTCCTACAATACTAGCAATCCATAATTCTTCACTATCAACATCAGCACCAACAAAACAGTACCCAGGTGGAGCCTTTATCATGGATTTCAACTCAGAACCTAATCTTGATTTTTTTGCATTGGAAGCAGTAAGCCATGTGTTTTCAACAGCCCTTCTTGTGATAGTCCCCATTGGAACAATTTGAGGAATTATCATCCCTATTGGTTCTTTAGTACCAAAATCAATTTCCTTATGCTCGTCGCTGTAAACAACCATTTGATTCATAATTCTTTCTCTGGCACTCGTCCAATAACTACAACTTACCGCCAATTGCAAAGCATCTTTAGCCAACTCATACTCAGAAGTGAGAACCCCATCTTCAAAATGACCTAAGAACGATTTTGTCATGATACTTACAGCCCTAGCATTAGGACCATCATTGTGAGGTACCTTAAAAATACTTTTCTTATATAAGTACTCCTCAGAAAGTGAATCAAATTTTGGATCTTCTGCCAACTTCAGCAACGAAAGGCAAATAAAATTTTGATGTTCATATTTTTCCTTCTCGCTGTTTGGAACCACAAAGCACCAACCTTGAGAATCCAACCAGAACAACGGATTACCATGCCATGACAACTTCAATAATAATGGAGCAGCTCTGGACCTTGTTGTTAATTTCAATTCATTTTTGACTATCAAATTTTTATACCATTCAGGATACCCAGGAAGCTTTTGATTTTTATACGGTTCCCCCTTTTTCGTCAATCTGACTGGTGTTATTTTCCAATCTAATTGAGACAACCAAGGATCTTTTTCCCAAGGCTTGGTAGGGTCGTCTTTCAAAGCAACAATCTCGTTAGCCATCGCATGAAGATTTTTTTCAATTTTCATGGTACTTTCACTATATATGTTTTCAGCAGTGGAGATATAATCTTCCCATTGTTTGGTTGTTGGAAGAAAACTCTGAGATACATATTTCAAAGAGGCAAAACTCACTGGATGAGGTACCAATTGTCTAAACTCAGGAAATATTTTGGAGAAAATCTTATGAGTGGCATAGACATCTCCAGCACAATAGTCCATAAGCTGTTGAAACCTTTCCACGATCTCCTCTTTGCTTTCACTGGCGAAGTGATCTCTATCTTCTTTCAGAAGTTTTAACCCACAGTGCAATTCCGCAACCTGTTGCAATGAGTTTATACTGCTAAACTTCATCCACGGATCATCAACCAAATCCAGCGATGGCGTGCCGGCTTCCATATCCAATACAGGATTACTTATAAGATTCTTCAAACTCTCTGATTGAATATCAGTCGATCGTATTCTCTCAAGAGATATGTCATTTGCGAGTAACTCGCTATTTTTTGATTTCTCCTCTTTGTTTTTTTTATACTTCATCCATGTTCCTCTTTGTCTTGAACACATTCCAGAAACTGCCACATGTAATGACATGGTGTCTATGAAAAAAGCATTTGACAGCTTCAAATTGTATTCATCGATTGTTCTAGCTCTGTCGTACGACACGTTATGTCCCACGATAATTTTATCATTGCCGTGAGTGTTCATGGGTATCAAATGGTTGTTTTTCTTAGATTCCCCAGTCAAGTAAGGTGATACCCAACCATACCAACATTTTGTAGAAACACAAGTAGCCATCACTGGATACGGAGATAACTTATACAATGTCTCAACATCAAATACCAAGCCATCTTCTAAAGGATAGGGAACAGGCTCTGGTTTCTTTCCCTTGGCATACCGTATCCACCCTGATTTGAACTGCCATTTTTTAGGCTTTTTGGGGAGGTTATCGCCAATATTTATCAAGCTTTCTGCAAGATCCAAATAATTTTGAGAGCTCATAACTCCTAATTTGTAAAAATGCTCGTCCAAAGTATCACCCTGAAGCTTGGGTATTTTGAAATCTATAGGGTCCGTAATAGCTGTCTTCTTGCCCAACAACTCGTTATCGGTCAAATGAATTTGTGATAAGTTTATATTCTTTGTATTTTTACCAGAGACCTTAGTACTCAACTTATCCTTAGGGAACAACTGCCCATGTAAGCCGTTCGATAGATATTGAATTCCAACAGGATTGATCCTTGCTTTTTGAGAAGTGGAGTACCACTTTCTCCTTATCACTATCATTGGTTTCAATCTCTCTATATCTATCTTTGTATCTATCTATCTATCTATATGTCTTCCTTTAATTTGTTAGGAATTAAAATTTGTTTGTGCAAGTTTTAGTGCCCCACCACACGACTATTCAGTTGCAAATTGAACGAATTTTTTTGGTTTTTTTCTTTAAAAGATAAAATTTGGCTGCAAAACATATAATACAAACAAGACAAGTGTAATACCATTCTATATAACAATATGTCATCCAACAGAGCATTGAGTGACGACCAAGTACGTGTATACCTGAATCCCACATTGGTTTATAATACTAACTTTAGTTGTTGAAATAGGTCGCCACAGAATTGAAGAAGATGGAAGCTTTCATCAAAAAGGAAGCGGACGAAAAGGCTAACGAGATAAGATTAAAAGCTGAAGAAGAATATGAAATTGAGAAAGCCTCAATTGTCCGTTCAGAAATCAATGCAATTGATGCCGCATATGAAGCAAAATTCAAGAAGGCTACATTGGCGCAACAAATTGCTAAATCCACCATTGCCAATAAGACAAGATTGAAGACTTTGGCCGCTAAGCAACAAATTTTAGAGGAAGTGTTTGACAAGGCTGAATTGAAACTTAAAAAGATATCGGAGAACGCCGCCGAGTATAAGCCAATATTGGCTTTGTTATTGGAAGAAGGATTATTGGCTTTATTGGAGAACAAAGTTAGAGTTCAAGTCAGAAAACAAGATTTAGAATTGGTCAAGGAAGTATCAGAAGAAGCTACAAAACGCTATGAAGAAAAATCTAAGAAAACAGTAGAGCTTATCATTGATGAGGAAAACTTCTTGAACGCAGATATCGCAGGCGGTGTTGTTGTTAGTAATGAAAATGGTAAAATTGAAATCAATAACACATTAGAAGAGAGATTAACTTTAATAAAAGAAACTGGATTACCGGCTATCAGATTGGAGTTGTTTGGTATCTCCAAGACCAGAAAATTCTTTGATTAAGTTGATAACTGCTTTAGCTGATAATTCCCTATACTCATATATATATATATATATATATATATATGCTCGGTATGGTTCATCGTTACTTTTTCTATATATAAATTGTTCTTTAGAGTTCAAGGTCTCAAAGACTTCATGTAAAGAAAATTTCTCTGATTCAGTTCCTTTACTGTGGTTCTGATTGTAAAGTTTTTGGAAAATGTGAGAAAAAGCAAATGGCAAGGAAAAAAAATATCAACTGGAAACTTTTGTAAGGTAATCATAGATTCAAGATCAAATAAGTCTCAATTCCAGTACTCCAGCAGACTCGCATTGCAGTGTAAAACCCTTGTTACTCGAAATCTAATACAAATGTTTTCGAGAAGACTATCCACAATGTTAATGCCACGAAGGCTCTGCAATGTTGCACTTATCAATGAACCAATGTTATCAAGAATAAATTTTCAAAGATTCATTTCCACTCCAAGGAAGATAACACTAGGATCTAAACCACTGGATAGATCTCAAACTGGCTCATCAGCTTCCCATGGGAATAGTGACCCAGAAATCAATAAGGAAGACATATCGCTGGATCGCGACTTGTATTATCAACAGGTTTCAGAAGGCGATGAGTTAAGTCAAGAAAATTCAAATGGTATACTAACAAGTGCATATCTTGGATCGGCAGACTCCCCACCTCCAGACATTAGTAAGATTGTCAAACCCATAACTCCAAATGATTCGTTTGTGAGTTGTTCGATTTTTGATATCTCCGGTAATGTTACTGCTGTTTCTAGAAAATTTCCCAAGACGAAGTTTCTCTCTGAAAACGGTCTTTACCCTAGAGATTTGAGAAAGATTGATAGTTCAGCAATTGATATTATACCGACTATAGCAGTAAGGGGTAATTGTATATTGATCAATTTGCTACATATAAAAGCGATAGTGAAGTCGGATTTAGTGATGGTATTCGATACAGCAGCTATCAGCAATGCACAACGATTGAGTTTGTTCATGTATGATCTAGAGTCCAAGTTGAAGCTGCCAAGTATCCATGCAAATACAGCTCCATATGAATTTAGAGCAATCGAAAGCATTTTGATCAATGTTATGACATGCCTTGAAACAGAATTACAACTACACTTGAATGCTTGTGGTTCAATTTTAGAAGAGCTTGAAGATCAAATTAATCGTGATAGACTTCGAGAGCTATTGATCAAATCGAAGGCGTTGACCGCCTTTTATCAAAAAGCTTTGTTGATCAGGAACGTTCTTGATGAACTTCTTGAGAATGATGAAGATTTGGGACAAATGTATCTCACTGAAAGGTCTAAACATCCGGATTACGAAAGAGATGATTTTGCTGAAATAGAGATGATCTTGGAATCATATTATAAACAGTGTGATGAATTTGTTCAGAATGCAGAATCCTTGATGAATGATATCAAGTCCACTGAGGAAATTGTAAACATTATCTTGGATGCAAATAGAAACTCCTTAATGTTGTTTGAGTTGAAAATAACAGTTTATACCTTGGGATTTACTGTGGCTACAGCAATTCCAGCATTTTACGGTATGAATTTGAAAAATTATATTGAAGAATCAAACTTTGGATTCATAGGCGTTGTTGGGGTTTCCACTGTACTAGCCCTCCTTGTGACTTGGATCAATTTCAACAAATTGGAATCAGTTCAAAGGATTGCCATGATGCTACCAGGTGCAGAAACAAGGTTAGGTCCAGTTGTTGCTGACCTGAAGGCACTGGCTAAAAGGGAAGCAGTCAGAAACAAGGCTTTCTCAAACAGATCAAACCATATGTATTCAGGAGCTGGTAACAAGAATGATTTGATTCTTTCTAGGAGGAAAAATTGGATGAGAGGAATGTTCCTGAAGAAGAGGAAGAATTTGAACGATCCAAGACATCGGGATATGATTTGGAAATGGTTAATTGAAGGTAAAAAATAATTATGATGACGATATGAATACGATAACGAACCATAATGTAAAAATAGGTGTTTCAAAAGATTTATCAAAGATCATGAATATAGGTATAAACAATTTAGATTTTAGCGTACATAGATAAATAATAACAAAACTCCGATTTGCATGATTTTTTTTTAACTTACTCATCGTCTTCAACATCATCTTCAGGAACGTTGATAAAGAAAGCTTGAACCGACCCAATTGTGGCAATGGCTCCCAATAACCACCAAGTAAACCACCCAATCTCTCTTGCATTCGACCAACTCATGAGAACGCCCCATGTCAAGGGACCGAAAAATCTTGCCAAAGCGGTGGTAGACATTAACACCCCGTTGATAAATGATCTATTCTTAGGAGGAGATGCTCTATGGACTAAAAGCATGATTTCAGGGAAGGCGTTTGACTGTCCAAACGTCTTTATCAAAAATAAAGAATACACGGAAATGGTGGTCAAGTCGAAATTGTCCGTGAGCCTGTTTGGTGGGATTGTGAAAATCACATATGGTAATAAGAAATACGACACTGGGAAGAACAAAAGCACCAGTCTGTAAACAGATACTGAATTGAAGTTCCCATCCAAATAAGGAAAGACAAACAACACAACTAACACTCCAATGAATCCAGTGAATGCTAATGCATTACCCACCTGGCTAGTGGTGTAACCTAAACCACCGATAATTTTAAAGGGGAAAGTGGAAGCCAAGGGTGATGTTGGGTCATTAGGGATTTGCCTTACAATGTCCAAAGATAAGAAAACGGGCAAGAATTCATCAAAAATCAAGCAATGAGCACTCATCAAGAAAGATGATACCAAAGTATGAAACGTCAGAGGCAATAGCAATGACTGTAAATTGGAATGTCCCTCTTCTTCTTCTTCTGCAAAGATTGAGTTTCTCCTTGAACTATAATGGTCAATAATTGTTATTGATTGTCTCCTAGTCATTGGCCCAACGCCCTCTACGGACGATGATGATGAAGCTGAAGAATCATCAGAGTCTTTGGAATGTACAGCATGCAACGCTCCATAATTTTCAATCCCTTCGTTTTCAATAACTAAGGAGGATGTATCAGTTGTTCCATTGTCTACTGGTAATTCTTTCCATGGTCTTGTTGGAGTGTCAATTCTGAAACAACGTCTTATCAAATCACCCAATTCAATGCCCCTATCTCTTTTACCCTTTAAATCTATATGTGTTTCTTCCAAAAATAAAAACAACAATGCAGCTGAAGTGAAAAGAAATATGGCAATGATGATGTTGGAAAGACAATATGGATATTTGTCAACCAATTTTCCTAATAAAGTGGTGTTATCCGTACTGACAGAAGACAAAACTTTGAATGCTAAACCGTCTTTAGGATCATATGAAGGCGAGGAAGATGGCGGAAATAATGATGAAGATATTGCCGGAATTAATGGACCAACCACGCTTCCAAGACACCAACCAAGTGGTAAAGTGGAAAACAGGATTGCCTGGTGTCTCTTCTTAACAGCAATTTCACCAACAACAGTTCTCACAACCAGACAAAACCCATTGGAAGCGCCCATTAAGGATCTGGCAATCATTGCCTGCCAATAATTTTTGGAAAAGCCGAACACCAATATACTTACAGCCATTCCTAGTAATCCAATGACTAACATAATTTTCCGTCCATATTTCTCCAGATAAACTCCAAATTGTATACTGAACAAGAATTCGAATAAAGCAAATGTAGATGAGAGATAACCCACATATCGCGAAATATCAGATTCTGTCTCAGCTATTCCAAAATCCCTCACCATGAAGTACACATAAGGGAACAATGAAGTAAATGTAATTGGCTCAGCTAACCTTGCGAAACTGATGATAAAAATTTGCCATACGGGAAATCCCCCTAGCTGGTCCTTGAAGGAGAGCTGCTGGTTAGATGGCATATATGGCTATGTATGAATCAGAACAACTTGTCAGAGTGTGATTGAGATGTTTTTTGATATACAGACCTGATCTTTTTCAGAAATTGTGAAAATTCAAAGCGTGTGTTTGATGCTGCTGCTGCTGCTACTACTGTTTTACGTACATTAATCTTTATCAAAGATAACCGTCGGCGGTCCGTGTCACTGCCATCAAGCGCGCTGTGTCAACAGATGTGCGCATCGCTGCTGCGATGGTGAAGCGTGGTGCGCTGTTAGGGCTCTCTCTTCTCTGTTTTTGATGCTGTGGTGAACGACTCGCAAATGGCAAAATGAAAACAAAACAAATCTTTTTGCTGCTGGCTTCTTCATAGTAGTAGAGGTGGTAATCGTGTTGGTGGTGGAAACTTGCAACTGTGTGACACTCTTTCAGAGATATACCTTTTACGATCAGATATAGACTGACTTCAGGGTTAATTGTCATTACTCCTTACATACTCATTCTCGACCTTTTATAATATCTACGTAGTGGGTGTGGTGTACTTTATCCCGTGGTGAAGGAAAAAAACGGTTACATAGTCAATTGCTGGAAATTTTTAAAAAATAAAGAAGACAAACAAACATTGCACTATACAAAAACGCCATTGGAAGTATTGCTGTGCTCATATATAAAGTCGCATCATGGAGACCATTGAAGTTCGTTCAAAGTCATATGTGATAAAATGGGTCGATGCTGTGGAGAATTCATCAATTCATTACGAAATAAAACCTTTGAAAAAATCCATAAGTTTTGGTATTTATACCTATAAAGAAGGTGAAACCCCATTGCAAAAAAATGCAACCGCTTCACTGTTGATACAAGATGGTGCCTCCCATGATATCCGTAAGAGATCAAGTACTGTCAACTCAACAACTTCATCGTCACATTTGACCTTGGAACAAAGATTGTCGAATGCCAATTTGATCAAATACGATGATTTGGGTAGATTGAATGGAGATGAGTTGATAAAGGGAGAAATTACCGTAGGAAAAGCTAACGTGTTTGCTTTTGTATTTGATAACACATTCAGTAAGACAACGGGGAAGAAAGTGTTGTTCACTCAGTATTCAGATCATGAAAAGAAGGAAAACTTTGCCAACCATAGAAGATCAATTGGAGACCAAAATGTAATACCAGGTACACCATCAGCGGTGCCCTATTTGAATAGCAGGTTGTCTTCTAGTGCATCGTCATTATCATTTCATAAGAAATCATTGGAACATACCAGTAGTATCAAGTTTGATCTTCCCGAGCTGGAGGATAAAGCCGTGTTAAGAGTCAAAGGTGGAAGATACTTACAAGGCTTTTTGTTGAAAAAGAAAAGAAAGAAGACTGGTAAGAATTTCAATAAACGGTTTTTCACGTTGAATTTCAAATACGGTGTTTTAAATTACTATTTAAATGATAATTCAAAACATGTTAGAGGAAACATGTTTATTAAATACGTTGGAATCACCGCAGATGTTAAGACGAGGACTATAGTGTTGGACTCTGGTTTGGAAATATGGACGTTGAAAGCATTAACAGATGAAGATTTACAGACATGGGTAAACGCTTTCAATGCTATCAAACAACAGGGAAATAATGAAACTGAAGAATTCGTAGAGCACGATCATAGTTTCAGAACTCTTGAAGATCGCGAACTGGATGATAATAGTGTCAATTTTGATAACACCCATGAGCTCTTGAAGGACTTGGATGTCTTACAGTTGAAAATTGAAGGTTTAAAATCCAAGAGTGCCTCGTTGACCAAATCTTTAGAAACTCCAAATCCGATTGGAGAACGTGTCCCTTCTGCAACATCCACTATAGCTAGCTCCTCGACGCGCTCAATCCCTTCTGTCGGTAGGAAAGCATCTTTCTGGAGGAAGAAGAGCTCTGATTATCC
Source organism: Nakazawaea holstii (assembly GCA_003706265.2). Lineage (NCBI taxonomy): Eukaryota > Fungi > Ascomycota > Pichiomycetes > Alaninales > Pachysolenaceae > Nakazawaea > Nakazawaea holstii. Next base: position 15,240 of record PPKU02000036.1, on the reverse strand, counting down.
TAGTACATCATCAAGGGAGAATGATTCGAGCTCTGATACGTTAAACAAGATACCATCAAGACCGGCTTCAAGTTTTGCTTTAAACACTTCCAGGGAGTTGCAAGAAGAGCTTTTTGAGACGAACAATATGGTATTGCAATTGATCAACAAACAGGAATTTCATGCCCGTAACAACAATCATCCAAAATATTCATTTTCTGGAAATTCTGCAATCACAACTGCTGCTAATAGTGTCTTCTCGCAAGAATTTTTCGATGCCAATGATTATGTTAATGAATTAAACAGCGGTGTATTGATGGTTAATCACAATGATAGTGAGATGAATTCGAAAGAGGATTTACCTTACAAATCAAAATCATCAGTAGTAGTTGAAGAGGAAGGAGATGATGAAAGCTCACCGGCTGATACAGATCTGGAAGTCGATGTCATAAGTACTTCTAGTGATAGTGAATCTAATGATGGAAGCGTGCTAGAGTCACTGAAAAGTCCAATAAGTGAACAGGAGAAGGATTTATATCCGTTGACAACAATCCATGAAAGGTATAACCGTAGAAAGGATATTCAACCGAGCAAAGGAGCACCACCTTCCATCTTGGCATTTGTCAGAAAGAACATTGGTAAAGATTTATCAACGATATCAATGCCTGTTACTGCAAATGAGCCATTGACCATGTTGCAAAAATATAGTGAAATAATGGAGTATTGTAATATACTCCATGGTGTGCCTCTCGCTAAATTGGAGTCTGGTGAGCGCATACTGAAGGTTGCTGTCTTTGCTACTTCATACTTGTCATCATTGAGATCAAAGGAGAGAAATAATAGGAAACCATTCAACCCATTGTTGGGAGAAACTTATGAACTTGTCAGAGAAGATCTTGGAATGAGATTGATAACTGAGAAAGTTTGTCATAGGCCTCAAGTATTTGCAATGTATGCAGATTCTGAAACTTGGTCTTTACAATATTCACCTTCACCAGCACAAAAATTTTGGAGTAAAAATGCCGAAGTTATCAATAAGGGAACTGTCAAATTGTCGTTTAAAAACTCTGGTGAAGTTTATCAATGGTCACAACCTACTTCATTGTTGAAAAATATCATTGCCGGTGAAAAATACACAGAACCTTCTTCGTCATTGACTGTTACTTCCTCAACGGGACAAAAAGCTGTTGTAGATTATAAGCAAGGTGGTATGTTCAGTGGTAGGTCAGAAGAATTGACCATAAGGGTTGCTGATAAGGAAGGAAATGCATTACCGTGTCAAGTCACTGGAACATGGACTGAAAAATTGACGTTGCAAAATGCCAATGGACAACGTGAAACCATTTGGGAAGCTGGAAAATTGGTTTCAAATAGTAATAAGAAGTATGGATTCACTGAATTTGCCGCTTCGTTAAACGAAATCACACCGATTGAAAAGGGTAAATTAGCACCAACAGATTCAAGATTGAGACCTGATTTGCAAAAATATGAATCTGGAGAAGTTGATGAAGCTGAAGCTTTGAAATTGAAGTTAGAGCAAGATCAAAGAGATAGAAGAAATAACGGGGACGTTTACGTCCCACTGTTTTTCAACAAGATTAACGATGAAAAATACGAAATTAAAAAAGGAGAAGCCAATTATTGGGAAAGAAGAAAGAGAAATGATTGGAATGGATTATTAGAATTGTGGTAAAAAAAAAAGGGTGAGATTTACCTTATTGCCCCTAGATATAAATTATATACACTGTGCATTTACCATTTCTTCACTATTAGATTTTTATAAAATAAAAAAAATTTGTTCAGCACTATAGACTTATACTTATCACACAAAGTAGATAATATCATCATGTTAAAAAAATTATATATCATTATTTACCATTATTTAAAGTCGTTATAGCACTTGTAACATGTGTGTCGCACGCTTTTCTTTCAAGCAACAAGTCCACGTTCTTGAGCTATAATTCTCAATGCCAATAACTTTGAATAATGTCTGGTGATGGTCAAATTACCACCAGCATACCAGAAATTCTCATGACCACTATCTGTAAACACAGCGTTCAACTCTCCTTCATCGTTTAAACCCCAAGCTGGAGACAATTTTGAAGCCATCTCGTCACCAAATAATCTAGCAGCGCTCGTCTTCATGTTCTTATATCCAGTGGCCAAGACAACAATAGCAACGTTATCAATTTTGGATCCATCTTTGAAAACAACACCATTTTCAGTGAATCCTGCAATTTCTGTTCCTTGCTTGATCTTGATCTTGTCTTCAACAATCATGGAAGATCCACCGACATCTATATAGTAACCACCACCTCTTCTGAAATATTTACCATACATTCCTGTACCTCCATAACCATAATCTAATTTGAAATTTTTAGAACCCAATGCATCAACCATTGGTTTTTCAACTTGTGCAGTGGCACGAACAATTTGTTGTTGTAAAAGGTTTTGCAATCTAACCGGAGTGGAGAAATTTATGATATCTGCAGTCTCAATCTTTGATGGTCCCTCTTCTTCGTAAACACCTTTCAAATTCAATTTGGACCCTTTATCAACGTTGATGACACATGTAGATGATCTTTGCACCATGGTCACCTTCGCACCTTGTTCGTAAAAATCTTGAGCAATATCATGGGCAGAATTACATGATCCAACAACAAGTGCAGTTTCACCTTTAAAGACTTTACCAGTTTTATGTTGAGAAGAATGCAACAATACACCTTTGAATTTTTCTTCATTTTCAAAATGTGGAATGTTTGGTTCCCCTGAATGACCAGTAGCCATGATTAAATGTTTTGGTTTCAATTTGACAATTTTATTAGTTTTCAAATCTCTAACTTCAACATTCCAAGACTTTGTCTTTGGATCAAATACAGAATTTTGTAACGTGGTTCCAGTCCAAACGTTCAATTCCATCGAATCAGCATAATTTTCAAACCAATTTCCCAATTTATCCTTTGGTGTATAGATTGGCCAAGTATCTGGAAAATTCATATAAGCCAAATGATCAGCGTAAACAGGATCATGCAAGACCAAAAAACTATAACGCTTTCTCCAGTTATCACCAATATGATCATTCTGTTCAATAATCAACGAATCAACACCCATAACTTTAAACCTGGCAGCCATATTCAAACCTGATTGTCCACCACCGATAATGACAACAAGAGGTTGTTTAGACTCGTCATAAACTGCACTGTTCTTTCTTTGATCGAGCCAAGTTTGCCTACCAACGTTTTGACCATGATTAACACCTTCTGATCTCAAAGATTTCAAACGTTCTTCATTGCCAAAGATTTGATCCAAAGTGGTGTAAACAGTGAGGGCTTTTAACCCATTTGTAGTAGAAATCAATCTAATTACACCTTTACCTGATCCAAATTTGTTTTGAAAATTGATATAAACTTGTAACCATTCAATTGGAATTTGGTCAGCGGTATCCTCTGCTTCATGAACTGTAACAAGAGTAACCCCATCAGGAAATCTATCGTCAGCTTTAGTATCAATTTTGACATCCTTGATTTGAAACTCTCCCTGTCTCTCTTGTAAAGCCTTCTCAATCTTGTCAGAATCATGAAATTGGTGGAACTCCCAACTTAAAGATAAATGATCTTTCCAGCTTGAATTTGGAGCAAATAAATCTGAGACAGATTGGTAGTCGTTTGAAGATAACAACTTGTTGAAATCTGATAACCATTCTTGAGCCAATTTGGCAACATCGTTTCTTCTGACGGTTTTTGGATCCGGGGTATAAGATCCATAAATTTCATCTGATTTGATGTTTTCCTTCACTGGTTTATAAACCAATGGTGGATTTATCTCTTTCGAAACGTTAAAAGGTTGTACTGTTGATGCTGGCATATTAGTTAATTGTGTTACCAAAACTACTTATTTCAACAGCTTTTTGCAAGTGACATAAGCCAGTTTTATATATACATTGGCAAAGCAGATTAGCTAAGATTTCCCTTAGACCACCAATTACCGGGGGTAATATGTGATCTTTTTGAAGCTTCCCCACAAGCAGCAATAACAACATCTTTCAAATGAGATGGAAGCTACTATATACACACAACCAGTCACGGCTCGGAGAAAAAGGAACGAGGTACAGTGGTCATCAGTATCTACTCATTCCCACCGCTATCTGTCAATTGTATGCTGACTGCCTCTTACATAATGATATCCCAACAATTATCATCACTATCCTTAACCGCCTTCGTATTCCCCACTTCTCAGTATTTTTATGCGTTTGTCTCGCAAAATTGTTACACTACACACATTACACTATGGAAAAATGACAGACGGACGGAGATATATATAATAATGGGATGCGGTTCCCAATGGTTCCGACAACAAAATTACAAGTTTGACTTCACACTCTGTTATTGGTGTCCAGTATTGACTGAGCGATCTGACCTGATACACATGGTTTATTACACCCTTTACTCCGACTTGCAAAAGGTTAAAAAGGTTGAAGGGGTGTTCTCATTGCAATTGGTTACCCCACAGACTCCTCCCTTCAGCCCTGTGATTTCTTTACGCTAAGTCTACCACTATCAGAGTATTGGAATTGGTTATCATGCGGTTGCAATAGAATTGTACAATATACGAAATAGCCTATTATTTCCATATCAGTGACCTTCTATATAAGTTGCTTCAAATCTATTGGTTAAATATTCCCTTGAAGTCATCATTTCACCCGCTTTATTTATTATACCAACTTTATTCAAGACCAAATCACTTGGAATAGGTTCTAACAAGACGTCATCGTCAGCATTTAAAAAAAACACAATTGAATAACGATCTTTGGAATTTTGAGGCATTTGAACCCTATGTCGTGTCGATTTCAACAATCCACCAGTCCAAAAGCTTAATTGGTCCGCGATATTGACTATTATAGGAGCTGCTTTACCATCTTTAACGTATTTCTCATTCGATGATTCTATATATGGTACTAGTTCCCATTTATTTTTCAATTCGGAAAATAATTCTAAACCTTCTTCATTTTTTTGTTGGAATAAAAGGGTAATTGTACCATAATCGGTATGAGCACCAGCTCTAATCGCAGTTTCTGGACTCATGGAATTAGCTGAGGGATAATGTAAAAACCTCATTGCCGTGATTTGCTTAGCATCCGGTTTATGTCTTTCACCAAACCAATCTACACCACCTTTGGATTCATCAATTTCCAATCCCATAGCTATGAGTTTCAAAACGGTTAAGGATAATTGATAAAATTTCCTTGTGATTGTTTGCAACAAGTCTTGATTGTCGATAAACAACTTTGGTAGCGAATCATTGTTACATTCACCGGTTAAGAAATTAAATCTACCAAAATTGAAAGCTTCCTTTGGATCACCTTTACCGTTACCCATCGACGGATCTAACAGTTCTTGTCCATAATCGGTATATCCGCAATCATCTTCATCTATCGGATGAAGTATTTTCTCATCTCTAGGTAATTTGAAAAAATCTTTACTTAAATTGAACAAGTGATCAACTTCTTCTTGGGTAAAATCATGTCCATCTATAAATAAAAAACCTTGATTTTGTGCTGCGTTCAACAATTTCTTTGCTGTTTCTAATTTTGGCTCTGAAACATCCACTGTGATTAAAGGATTTGAAGTCTTGCTCATCATGTTATTCTTCAATGTGAAATAACGAACATGAGAATTTTTTTATCGCGGTAGTTGGTTAGATAAGGGATTTTGCGTCGGAAAGATTAACTAAAAACGATCTTGTAAGCGAAAATCACTTTTTCCACAAAGCAGAATCCGTTGACAGCGTATTGTGATATGAATTTGGTCCTCATCTCTGGTTCAGTGGTTCGCGTATGACGACTTCAGTTAAGAGATCTATGCGATCACCATCTCCTTCTGTTCAGCCTTATGGTGAAGAAGAACAATTGAATCTCATCACCAATGAGGAAGACATCATTGCAATCATAAAGCAAAAGGAAAATCAGCGATGGAATTATGGTTTATTTGTCATGTTCATCGCTATAGCCACGTGGATGATAGCCAACCAACTCATCAACTCCGTTATCAAGAGTGGAGTGTACACTGGTCAACCTATTTTTATCAGTTATACAGCTGGAAGTGGCTTCGTGATATATCTTTTACCGGAAGCTTGGAATTACATCAAGTACAATATTTTCTTCAAAAGAGATACAAGTTTGATCCCAGATGGAGAAGAAGATGCAGAAGAAGAACAGTCTCAACAAGAGGAAACGGGTTTGACAACAAGAGAACTCATTGTACTAGCGGCACAAGTGTCATTTATCTATTTTTTGAATAACGGTCTTGGACTGTTGGCATTACAATTCACATCTTCATCGCAACAAGTTTTACTTTCGACATCTACTTCATTTTTCACATTGGTCTTAGGATCACTTTGTAAAGTGGAAGTGATCACATTGTCCAAATTCGGGGTGTTACTGTTGGCAGTTCTGGGAGTGGCTTTGATAACTGTTAATGATGCCCAAGGTGATGATCAACTGGTATTGGAAAATCCATTGTTAGGGGATTTCTTGGCATTATGTGCAAGTTTTTGTTATGCATGTTATTTGGTGTTGATAAAGCTTAGAATCGGAGAGACATCGACTAAAGTGAACGAACGGTTGTTCTTTGGATTTATTGGTTTATCAACAATCTTGTTGATGTGGCCCAGCATTTTTCTTGCCAATTACATCCCAGTGTTTGACCATTTCGTTCCACCTCCAGATTTGACAATTTGGGTCATTGTGATATTGAACGGAGTGCTCACGGCAATCTCTGACTATTGCTGTGTAATACTGATGTTATTAACTTCTCCATTGATCGTTGCATTGTTGTTGACAACAGCCATCCCCATTGGCATGATTTGTGATTCCATCTTTTATAATATTAACAATTCCGGTTTTGGATATTACACCGGTATGTTTCTTATTCTTCTGAGTGTGGTGTTGACAAACATGAATGACTCTACAATTGAAACGGCAATTGAAGATGCTTTGGAAGATGCCATACTGAAAGATGAAAATTTATCACCTTTGTTGAGTCCTTTATTAAGTCCACAGTTGAACAGGGGAGTTGGTGCAAGACATGATTTTGGATTTGAACATGAGCATTATAGGAATCTCAATTCCAGCTTGGATAACGATAATAGGGTCCATGTAGTGTCGGTGAGTGGTGGTTACAATCACAAGTATATAATCAAAGGTTTAAACAATTACTAAGAGAAAAAAAAATCAATACAAAAAAAAAATTATATATGTAGTGAAATTGTAATATATGTAAACAGATACAACAGTTGACTAGGAGAGATGAAGACCAATGACAGTCGGCTCCTGTTGCTCGACGAGATCACAGAGACCAAGGAAAATAAGCACTTGATACAGAAATACAAGAACTACGTCACTTCGCCGAAACTTAATGAGTACGATGAAGAATTGTACTGTATATGCAGGAAACCAGATAACGGAGATTTGATGGTGGCGTGTGATGGCTGTGATGAATGGTTTCATTTCAAATGTATGAATTTGAATTTGAAGTATGAGAAGTTGGTGAGTAATTTCTACTGCTTGTTCTGTGATGAGTTGTTTAAAAAGGGTAAAACTTTATGGAAGAGGAAATGTCGACTTGAAGATTGTTTGAATCCAATAATCGTTAATGTTGACAACGGTACAGCGAGTAAGTATTGTTGTAAGGAGCATGCAAAGATATATATGGAACAGAACTTATTGATGAAGTTAGGTGGAGAGAAATCGGTAAGCAAAGAGCAATTTGCCAAGGTATTGGTACAAGTGTCTAATTATGATGAATTTATCAAACTTGGTGAAACACTTCCTATGACAAATCTTGAAAAATTACCAACAAATATACAAACAGAGATCAAATCTTTGGAGAATCAAATCCTGGAAATTGTCGAAACACAAAGTCATCTTCAATTTCAAAAAGCTTGTCTAAATAATGCCAAAGAAAAGTCAAAGATAATAAACGAAGAAATCTTCAAATTGAATAATGATGATAATGACCAGGATAATAAGAAAAAAAAGAGGAAAAGAAAAGATATCTGTGGATATGATTATAGTAATAATCAAACAGTGGAACCTTTGACTTGTCTTGAAGATTTGAAAATATCACAACAAGAGTTCAGTGAAGCTTACGAAACATCAAAATCTGAACAAACTACGATGATTTTTCAAACTTGTATAAAGGAAAAGACAAAATGTTTTAAGCACTCATATTGGTATGAAATAAAATTGGATAATTTACAAAATTTGATTATACAAAACAATGAGTTTAAAAATGAGCTTGAACAGAAAATCAAAAACTTGATTGCAATGGGTTGGGATTTCTTAGAAAATGTATAATAATGATAATATAACAATTGAAAAATATTTTCAATCTTCCTTTTTCTCTTCATCTGCAACTTGTTCATCTTCTCCTTCCTCTTCTTCTTTTTCTTCTTCTTCCTCTTCATCTTCATGGAAACAAGGTTTGAAAACCTCCAATAAATTATCTTCACCACATCCGATAATAACATCTTCTAAAAATGGAGACCATTGACATTCACTAATAGTATTGGTGAACCCACCATGGACAAAATACAGTACTGGGTCATTGTAATCGACACTTTTGATAAACTCTTGCTCGTTAACTTCACCGAGATCCAATTTATTCAAATCCCAAATGAAAACTCTGCGATCTAAACCTGTTGATAACAATAAATTTGGATTCAAAGGATTGAAATCCAATTGAGTGATCGATGATGTATGTCCATACAATCTCCTAAATGGTTTTGTCAAGTTCCTCAAGTCATAACAATTAACCAAATTATCTGAGCCGGCAGTCACTATCAAGTTACCCAATTCCGGATTGAACTCAACGGCATTTATATCGAAATCCCCATGGGCATTTTCCAACTTCATAATCGGAGTTTCATCTTCTGATCTCAAATCATGGATTTGTAAAGACTTGTCGTCACTGCATGATGCAAAGATTGTTGGATATTTGGAATTCCAGGACAAGTCATTAACAACCGCTGTGTGAGTCTTGATAATTTTTATTGGTGATGTGGTATTTTGAGAAAGATCCCAAAATGCAATTGAATTATCTTCTGTAGCACTCAATAATTGATCATCATTATTTGGATTCCATTCTAACCCAAATCCTTCCTTTGTATGGTATTTCAACTCGTATTTCAACTTGTTAGTCAGTGTGTCAAATATCAATATTGTTCCCTTGTTAGTCAACGTTGCAATCTTCGAACCGGATTGGTTGTAACGAGCCTTGTTCACCTCTCCCGGATGTTCCAACTGGGCAATGACACTGACTTTAGACTTCTTTGCAGGTGTATTTGGCACTTCGATTGATTCTGAACTGTCGAACAATGTCTTTGGCAATGAAATTGAACAAATTCTCAAATAATCATCAACACTACCTGAAGTATGACTTCCAATGAGAAAATTAGCAATCGCCTGGTCTCCAACTACAGTTGGCTTGGCAGGTGACCATTGAACTGTAAGGTTAGGCCATTCGAAAACATGGGTGTAGATGGTATCATATAATAATGGAACTGTCTTCTTCCAGATTTTGAACTCTTCATTTATTATCTTTTCAACTTCTTGGTATTTCTTGGTTATATCATCTACAACAGATGTTAGTATCATGTATGTATAAGGCCGACTATTGATATTAACACATACCTTTATGTTCATTCTTGACGGTTTCAGCCAGAGCAGACATTTCTGATAGGGAATATATGTCTAATAATAAGTGGTGGTGGTCTCTCTCACTTCACTTAATTTGTGATTTTTTTCTCTTTTTTTTTGGTTTTGAATTTTTGTGTCTCTTTTCGAAGTGTTTTAAAGGGAGTCTGTGGGAAGGAAGTGAGGTTTCTGGTAAGTGGTGCAATTTGTCATGAGCTGGTAAATGCTCGGGGATACTTTAATAGATGTTTGCAACTAGTGAGTAGGTTCAAAATCGATCTTTACTTGTAATTTATATAGTCAATAGTAGTAAAATAAGATAGATTAAGTCGTGTCTGGGACAACCACATGGGTGTTTATCTTATCGCAACTCCTCGAAACTTTATTAGTTATTCAACAATTTATAAATACTCAAAGATAATCATAGATAAATCGATATGAAATCAATAATACTATCATTAGTACCCCTCCTCGGAACAGCAGTTTCCCTACATGTCTATGATAAAGCACAGGACGTCTTCACTTTGGACAATGATTATTCTCCCAGCTGTCCCATCGACATTCCTATTTCATGTATGAACAAGACAGAGGTTACTGATTCTTGTTGCTTTGAATACCCCGGTGGAGTGGTATTACAAACTCAATTTTGGGACTATTATCCTGCTGTTGGCCCAGATGATTTGTTCACTTTGCACGGGTTGTGGCCTGATAACTGTGATGGATCTTATGAGCAATTTTGTGATAACAAGTTGAACATTAATGGCGATGTCTCAAAATTACTTCAAGATGCAAATGAAACTGAGTTATTGGATAAAATGAAACTGTATTGGAAAAATTTTAATGGTAATGATCAAGAATTATGGTTGCATGAATTCAATAAGCATGGAACTTGTATGACTACTATCAAACCATCATGTTATGGGGATAAATATAAAGAGAATATCAACGTTATCGATTTCTTCAAGGCAAGCGTCAATCTCTTTGAGGAATTGCCCACTTATGAATGGTTGCATGCTAATGGGATCGTACCTTCCGAGGATCAAACTTATACAAAGACTCAAATAGAAGAGACTCTTAGGGCAAGATTTGGACAACCTGTTCACATTGGTTGTAATAGATACAATGCCTTACAAGAAATCTGGTATTTCCATCATGTCAAAGGTTCAATTTTACAAGGAGAATTTACACCAATTCCAAGTTTACTAAATTCCAAATGTCCAGAAACCGGTATCAAATTCTTACCTAAAAACTTCAAACCACCAACTCCAACTAACACTTCACCAAATGGTCCAAAGCCAACAGGATCTTTCAAGAGAGGATTCTTGAAATTGACTGAACAATCCGGCTGTTTAATATCAAATGGTAAATGGTATTCAAGCGGAACTTGTGCAACTTTCTCATTATACAAAGCTCCATTTGGCGGTTATAATTTGAAATCATCAAAAGGTTGGTGTGGTCTTGATGATAGTAACGAGTTGAGTTGTAGTAGCAAGATGACTGCTATGCAATTTCAATTTGATAAGGAAAAGGGATTTTTATCATATGGTGGTAAACTTTCTTGGTCACTGGATGAAGTACCATCCAGATTTAAACAAGTTGGTATTTCACCAGGTTACGATGGTGATATCAAGTTCAAAGTAAAATTAGATGAAAAATAGACTTTTTTTATAATTATCTTTATTCGTATTATGTTTATTATTATTATTATTATTGTTGTTGTCATCACTGTTATATATAAATTTAATGCAAAGTTCGTCTCAAAATAGGATCAAGTTCAAGTGACCTCGAAGCGTACTTGATCAATTGTGTAGTATCGTCAGCGTCAAACTCCACTCTATGAATTTGAACCGGTTTTTTCGTTTCTAATATCATTAAACTATCCCCGTCATCATGCTGTTTACTTGCCGAATACTCAAAAAGTTTTTTATTCTCATCCATCAATCTTGTCAATTTCGAACGTAGTTGATCATTTTTCTCTTGAAGTTTTTCATTTTCTAACGCTGTTAAACTTGCCTTGTGCTTCCAGTAATCTCTTTCTTTCACTAATTGGAAATTCTCATCTTCCAAACGTTCATTCTTATCTTGCAATTGGGAAACTTTGTCAATTTGAGAATATTTAGCCTTCAACGGTGAGTTTTCTGTGAATGAGAAAAACTTATCTTCATCAATTGAAGTATGCAGCTTATCAACCTTTGCCAAAAATTCTTCAGTGGATTCTTGTCTTGTTCTTCCCAGTTTTGTCGGTGTTTTCACTCCTCTTGTTGGCTCTTGCCTATTTGTCTTATTCTTACTATTAGCCCTTTCCCATTCTTGTTGTAATCTTTTCTCTTCCTGGGATGGCAATTCATATTTTGTCTCTTCCAATTTCTCCTTCCAACGCTTTATATTTTCCAGTGGGGAAGTAGGTAGAGGAGATGGATTCAATTGGTATCTGGTATGTTGAACAGATTTTTTCGGATCATGCTTCCTCATTGTAGCATCAATTGAATCTTCCAATTCCACATGATGATGAGCCTTATCAGCGTTTTTCTGTTCCTGAGTTTGTGGGAATAATTGTAATTCTTTCAGTCTTAACCTTCTATTCATATCCTCCCTTCTTTTCTTAGCCATTATTTCCCTCTGCCTTATTCTTTCATCCAGCCGGTCGTAATCAAAATTGTGATGTCTCAGTTTCTCGATTCCCGATTCTTTCAAAATCATATTTACACTGTCATCATCACCAACCATTGCCTCTTGTAATTGTTCTCTTGCATTTTGTGTTTGCATTTTAATCTTACTTAAAGTATCGTCATCATCTTCTGGATTATGTGTAGCCCTTCTACCGAAAGGATTCTTCGACGGTAACAAGTAGTTCATCTCGGACTCTTGCTCTCTTTTCAGTTGAACAGTTAGATATCTTAAAAAAGGTTGCAGTAATTCTCTTTGCGATGCACCTTTTTGTGTGTGTGTGTTTTTTTTTGTTTACATTTTGGTTTTGTGTGCTCTTTAAAGACGGCGCAAACGCGATACTAATATTGGTACTATTGTACACGTACTTTTCTCTAATACTGATAAGCAACATGATAATCATCATCACTTATTAGGCATTCACAGCTCTTCATTGCTAGATGACTGGTGAGGATAAATAAATAAATAAATTGTTAAATAAATAGATAGATGAATAAATAAAGTAGAAACGATAAAGGAATCAATAGGTAAGTCTGCTATATGTCATTGATAGCTCGAACAAATAGTAGGCACATTAACAAACAGTGATATTGTTTGAAAGTTAAGTTCAGTTGCATCAGACAGGACTTTCCCATAATTGTTCCCTAAGCTCATTTCATAAAGATGAATAAATAAATAAATATAAGTATGAGCCTACTCAAGGATGACAAAACGGAACAAAACGTTCTCTATTCATCATCATCAGCATTACTCCTACTAGCTTCAGCTTTTTGCAATTTCAGCAGCTTCAGCAGTTCATCTCTTTCCAGCCTGAAATCTTCCAATTCTTTAACTCTTCTTTTGAAATCAAGATATTGACATTGTTCATAATCATGTCTTTCATTGACACAATTCCAAGGCATGTACCATCCTTCCTTTCTGCATTGATTCAAAGGGACTAATAATCCCGCACATCTGTCACGCCATTGTAATGGTATCTTATGTTTCTTCATGTCCTCATGGGAAACTGTTCAATTAAAAATCATGGTGTTAGTGTATGATGGAAGGATAAAATGGTGAAAATCAATCATCAAAAAGGAAAAAAACTTACGAAGTGGGGGAAATTCTGTTACTACCATTTTACCTATAGATAAGTTTTGATTGATTGGTATATGTTAATATTGGAAACGTTATGCTTTCAACCTGAGCTCCTTGTTCTTTGTGTTTTTTAATTTGCCAGAGAGAAAAAAATGAAAGACCAAAAAATTTGATACGATGCCCACTACGATACTTTGGTAGATTACTAGATATTTGATACAGATCAAAGCTCATAAAGTGTCACTGACCAAAGCTTGGGCGCAGCGACTCAGAATCTCCAATTACACTGCTATGTCAAATAACTATTCAACTGATTCCAATATCGCCATATATATATACCTGTGTATATATTTAGTAGTAACGCTGCTACTAAATTGATTATAAAAAAAAAAGTCTGGTCCTATTGTTTGATATAATCTCCCGTTCTGATCTTGTTCTTGTAGTTGTTTGTGTGTGCTTTATTTTTTTTTCGTAACAAGAAGGAACGATCTTGACGAGAGATACACGGACACATGATTCAGTGAGGGCAGGGGCAGGCATAAATAGCTTATGCTGCTGGTGTCAAGATGTATATGAAACCTGTTTTGCAAGAGACAAAAGATCGCTGATCGAAAAAGCCATTAGTTATGTGTTTGAGTGATAGAGTATCCATGCAAAAAATTGGCAACGTGGTTACAGGAGATGGGGTGGAAATGAGAGCACTACTTTGCTCTGTTTCTTTTTTGCCACTTCCATCTATGTTTTTTGTTTCCAAGATATCCTTATTTGAAAACAAGGAATTTGTATGTCGAGTTTAGAGATTAGAGTTTTCTGTGAGGTGCATATACCTGTCATGGTTGTTTTTCAAAAAAACACAATAAAAAAGCTAGAAGTCATGCAAGGATCGTCAGATCTACGCCCAGCCGGCAGATGATTTTAAAATAAAATCCATCACACTGAAACCCGGTAAACCATTTTTTTGTTTGTTTCTTTTTTGAAAAACAACCATGACAGGTATATGCACCTCACAGAAAACTCTAATCTCTAAACTCGACATACAAATTCCTTGTTTTCAAATGAAAATATCTTGGAAACCAAAAATATAGATGGAAGTGGCAAAAAAGAAACAGAGCAAAGTAGTGCTCTCATTTCCACCCCATCTCCTGTAACCACGTTGCCAATTTTTTGCATGGATACTCTATCACTCAAACACATAACTAATGGCTTTTTCGATCAGCGATCTTTTGTCTCTTGCAAAACAGGTTTCATATACAGGTACTAAAAAAGTAAGGTCTATAAATATTTATGGTGATTGATTTATAAAACTGTCTCTTCATGGACTGGCTTTATTTTCAAGCACCTAATAAGGTCAATTAATATGCCGTTGAATCACGTGAAACGCTAGCCTTGAACTTTGAATAAGACTGAGAAGAAGAAAAGAACTAAGCTTCCAAAAATGAAGTTCACCCTTTTTTTTGCTCAAATCCAAAGCATCATTCCCATCGGTTAAAATGTGATCCAGATCTAAATGTGCTACTGCTTTCTAATATGGCTTTGATCCAGAATTCAATGGTTGCACCCGGGACCAAGTTATTCAGACAAGGAATGTGGGAAGAAAATTCCTGAAAAAAAGTTTTTTTTTTTTTTCTTACACAAGACAGATCAGCAAGTTTTCTACATTCATCATCTTTCAAAACTTGACGTTGATGTTGAAATCTAAATAAAACCTAAGATCCTACAGTTATCGTAATTGTTGCTGTTGCAAAAAAAAAATTAGGTGGATCGTTTCCATTCGAACCATTATTGGCGTTTGTGCTTCCCAGCAGATTTTTTTCTTACTAATACAC
>PPKU02000035.1:0-121789 GCA_003706265.2 Nakazawaea holstii | reverse complement strand
ATTTTTTTTTTTTTTATTTATTTAATAATAAGATAAACAACATAAAGAGAGACCCCCATGTCTTCGAATATCCCAACATTGAGCGACATCATTCTGTCTTCTCCAGCACAGGCTACAATTGCAGACTCTCCAATAGTCCCCGGTTCTAGACGCTCTTCGAAAAGATTCAGTTCTCAACATGAACGTGGAGATGATGATGATGATGATGAGACCTTGATGACATTATCCACGCGAAGAAACGAATTGATAAATAAAAGGAAAAGATTACAACAAATGATAAGTGATATTCAACTTGAGATACTGAATTTCAAACAGAGCGGATCAACGGCAACCGATGAAGTCTTAGAGATACCCAGTCGTTCACATAACAATGAAGAATTAAACAAGTTGCGATTAAAATTGAACAAATTACCAGTATTTGAAAATTGGAATTTACGACTAGAACTTTTAAAGCTTTTCCAACCACATCTTCAAATTGAAATAAAATCGGTTCAAGTCATTGATTCTCATAAGGATATTCAATTTGAACTCAAGTATCATAAATTGTTCAAGATATTGATAATTTTGCAAATAGATATAGTGGATGAAAAAGTGGTGAAATGGGAAACTCGATATGACAATGTACCTACCGAATTAAGCCAAGCAATAAAAAATTTCAAAGATATAACATTTGTCATATATTCGATCAATTCATATGTTAAATTGTTATTGAATAAGATTGATGTATGGTTGCAAATATTTGACAAATATCATGATCAATTAACGATAAACAATTTAGATTCTTCAAATGAATTGATAAATTTTTTAAAATTGAAAAATGAACCCATTTTGAAAGTGAAATCCATGGATAAAGAATTGAACATCATTTGGGATTTACAAGTGAATGAATTTGGAGAATTTGAAACAATCATACGGTGCTTATTGATCAAGAAACAAGATGATTTAATGATAAATTATGATGAATTGATTACAGAAATGATTAAAAATGATGGTTTACTACAGGGGATATGCTTAATTATTGAAAATGCCTTATTGAATTAGATTAAATTAATTCCTTGTTACACACGTTCCTCGTGTGTATATGTCCTAATGATGATGAAAAAAAAAAACGCCCTATATAATAATAAACTCATTCACCAGCTAATTTTAAAAGCGGTAACCCATTTCGATACCTTCTTGATTGAAACCACATTTCTCATAAAATCCAATATTTTTTGGATCACAATCCAAAATAACTTTATAACATTTATTAAATTTGGCAATGTTTAATAAATTTTTAATCAATATCAAACCCAATTTTTTACCTTGTTCTGAACCTTGAACGGCAATATCTTCTATATGTCCAACTTTCCCACATTTATGGATCAATTTGGATTCGATCAACAACATTCCTGTAGCGACAACGACACCATCTTCATTGGTGACACAAAGTGGGTTATAAATATGTGAATTTCTTGACCATTCAATAAATACTTGTTTGTATTCTTCCGCGGTGATATTACCAACAGTGGTTAAAGTTTTCAAAACTTCCAATACATTATTCGAATAATCTTCCAATTCTAATCTTCTAACTTGATAACCTTGTGGTAAAGATGGGATATCATCCTCTTTCAATAAAACGTTATCAACCATTTGGAAAGAAGAAGCAGATGATGGAGCAGATGGCGTTGTGATGATCAGTGATGGAGCCATTATATTTTATGTAGTAGTAGTAGTAGTGTGTTGTTGTATCGTGGGGTATACAAATGTAACAGCAGCAGCAGCAGATCAGATCAGGAAAGAAGATCAAAAGGTGTTTATATATACATATACAAGACGATGACTTGGTGTATAACTCAAAGTTCAGCCTTTTTTTTCTCTTTGTGTTTTAATTTTAATTTTTTTTCGTGTTTTTTGTTTTTGTGTTTTGTTTGTGGAATTTGATCTATTATTAGAAGTGACACTTTGAAACATTTCTACAGTTACTTAGTTGGTTGGTTGGTTAGTTGGCCATCGCAGCAGCAGCAGCATTCTCTCATACATTCCAATACCCCTTATGATGACCACCATCTCTTTCTCTGTTTCTGCAAGGAGCATATCACTATGTATATACTACGAACTGGTGGTAACTCATCACTCATACATCTATTCTTAGTTTATCAGCCCATGGAGCCTTGTATCGGGTAGTTACTGCTCCTATAATATTGAAATGAATAGATTGAAGCCCGACAGCTGTAACAACCTTAAAACAGACACTCAAGAGTTTAATGTAAGCTTATAACCGAATACCCACACAGTTAATCGTCTAAGCTGTGTTTCACACTGACACACACTAAACATTTCTCCCATCTACTGATCTTCATCATTCCCAAGTGTCTCTGTGTGTCTGTGTCTGTGCTGAAATTAAATAAGGAGGCTTTAAAGTAGTGTCTACAACACTCAAAACAAATAGTCACTTTTTGCCCAGAAGTTTGAGTATTACACAAGTGACTGAGAAGTGGTTAAGTGAGACTTTGTTCATTCATTTTGTCAAAGATCAAGATGATCAGGGTACCCAGGATATACAAGAGTAGGAGGATTTTGATACTAGTGATACTTGTCATATTTGTGATTTTTTACACTTTTCAAATATCATTCACAAGCGGAAATGACGATAACAAATCAGTACTATTGAATGAAATAAATGATCTTGCAAATGACATTGAATTAAATTCAGAGGAAGCACCAGATCTACCTCCTCTGAGGGATAAATCAAGTGATGAACTGTTTAAAGAATTGCCCAAACTTGATAATGAGATGATTGAGAAAGTTGAAGAGGAAATACTATACCGCGATGAGCTGGAATTTTCTAGAATGGGTCAAAAGGATAATAAGCACTCTAAGGGATTCACGAAGCATGCAAGCAATGATGACGATGTCTTGAGTGATACCAAATACGAGTCATTGCCCATTGTTTATGATAGATTGAGGCAGGGGAAGAAATCACCAAATTTCGTCAAGGATGACGGTGTATATCGAATCCCATTACAATATGAATTTAAACATCCATTGGAACAAATTTTGGAAATACCCACTACCAAAAAGGATTTCCACAAGATACAAAGTGAGAGATATCCATCTCAAGAATCTAGATTCAGTGCTGTAAAGAGTTTATTCATTGAGAATTGGAATCAATATTTCTACTTTAGCAAAAAATATGATTCTTTCAAACCCTTGTCATTGAAAGGGGAGAATGATTATATAGGTTGGTCAATGACCTTGATAGATTCTCTTGACACATTATTTATCATGGGGTTCTTCGAAGAGTTTGAAATGGCCGTTACTCATATCGATCTGATGGATTTCCATGAAATTAAGAGAGATGATATTCCACTTTTTGAAACTAATATCAGGATATTAGGTGGCTTATTAAGTGCATTTGACTTATCAGAAGAATATCGATTATTGGATAATGCCAAGATAATCGCAGAAATCTTATTAAGGGCATTTGACACTGAAACTCATTTCCCCATTTTGTATTACAATCTTGAAGGAAATCAAATTAATAGAGACAAACATGCATCAATGGTGAATTATTTATCTGAATTAGGGTCTTTAAGTTTGGAATTCACTAGGTTATCAATAATGACAAATGATATGAGATATTATACCTATGTGATGAATTTAATCGATAAAATTATCGACGCCAAAGATGATTTCTTGATAAAAGGATTAATCCCCAATGAATTGGATTTAAGTGGGTGTGAATTGGTTTTCAAAGACGAAGATGTAGTTACAATGTTCAATGGTGAATTGCCAGAGCATGCCAAGAGAGTAATATTGGTGTATGATTATAACGATGATAATGAATTAGCATATTGTATTCCTTCAAATAAGATCAAGGCAACTAATAAGAATCAACAAGTTTACTCAATGGAGGGCAAAGCTGACTCATTTTATGAATATTTGTTGAAATTGTATATATTATTGAATGGTAATCTTGATGAAAAGTATCTTGAATTTTTCCAAACGGCAAAGGAGAAGATTAAGAAATTTTTAATTTTCAAACCAAAGATGAAGGAGGATGGTTTGAAATTTTTAAATGAAATCACAGTAACAAACAAGGACTCACATTTGGAAATCACTCAACATAATACAGTATCGCATTTATCATGTTTTGCCGGTGGGTTTTTCACCTTGGTGAATCGGGTATTGCACGATCCAACAGATTTACAAATTGGTAAAGATTTGACTAGAAGTTGTTACCAAATAACTAAAAAAACCGGATTATTTCCAGAATCCTTCATGGTTGATAGTTGTGATGATTTAGTCCGTTGTGAATTTGATGAACAGGAAAAGATCAATTTTATCCAACAACACACCACAACTACTTCCAAAAAGAAAAAGAATAAACCACCTGAAAGAATCGAATACATAATCACTGATGATGATGATTTGAAATACAAGGTGAAGACAAGTTCCAAAATCCCATATTCTCCCATTGACCCCGATACCAAAATTTGGAAGACAGGTGAAGCTATGAATCAACCATTAGAATTCAACGATATGGATCCTAGACATTTATTAAGACCTGAATTGATCGAATCATTATTCATAAATTATAGAATCACTGGGTTTGATATTTATAGAGAGCAGGCATGGGAAATTTTCCAAAAAATTGTAGTGAGAAGTTCAATTGAGGTTAAAAGGGGTAACGATGCGGAAACTGTACAGGCATCGATACGGGATGTTACTAATGATAATGAAGTGATTTTTGAAAATGAATTGGAAAGTTGGTGGTTTGCAGAGACTTTGAAATATTTTTATTTGATTTTCCAAGATAGTAAAGTGTTGAGTCTTGATGAATGGGTTTTCAATACACAGGGTCATCCTCTAAAGAAGGAAAAATTTTGGTTAACTGAATATCAATGAATTATTAATCATATATTATATACCACCAAAATTTTTGGAATTTTTAACTAAATAATCATAATGTTCCTTGATGAATTTACAAACGTCATTTTGACTCGTTTTCTTATCATGTGTATATTTGAAATCCAATGATTTACCCTCTTCACAAAACAATTCATTCATGAATACATATTGTAACAATTCAAAATCAAATTTTACACCATGTTTCATCAAATTTGAATACATCCGATGATGATTTTTATCATCATTTAGATATTCCTTCGACTCAAATAAATCATATGGTTCCAATTTGGGATGATGAGCATGTAAGAAAAATGAACCTTCTTTGATGTATTTACTTATTCTCAGATATCCAAAAACTTTAGTTTCCTCCTCTTGTTGTGGAATTTGATTGAACAATTCATAATCTTTTATTGGATCAGCTTGTAACATACAAACTCCATGGAATCCATCAGCTTTATGATACCCTTCTGTTCCAGGTGGTCTCTTAACTTGATAAAATGGCTTTCCCAACACTTGAGCAGCAGCTAAAAATGTATCCTTATCACCTTCCCCTGCAGTGCCCTGACCTAATAAACGATAGAAATAACTAGGTCCATTGAAATTATAATAAAAACTCAACAATACTGTACCTGCATGTTCATATTTATTTATTAATAATTGCCCCGATTCAGTGGAACCATCAGGTATGGAATTTTCTCGATCGTGTAATGGAACATCAGTATCCAAATTTTCATCACCTTTAACATAGGCGGAAACAGGAGTCTTTGTATCGATACTGAACCTTACCCTATCACCCAACTTGAGTCCGGCAACGTCATAAAAGACAGGACTAGTTGTACGTTTCCAATAATCCGGCCATGTAACTAATCCAGTTTCATTGAATGGAGCCTTGTTGAAGATTTCATCGACATTTTCAATCAGATTATTATCGGCATCTAATAACAAGACATTTTCAAAACTTGATGCCATGATCAGTAATGACTTCAATTGATATCCTTTTATATCCAATTTGTCAATAGTGGATTGTGTCAAGATATCAGAAAGAGATATACAACGAGCATTCAACGTTGTTAAATGATCACAAATTTGATCCTCTTGTTCCCCCTGAGGCATGAACACTTCAATAGGTAACGTGGTACCTCTATATCTCAGTGTCTTTATTGCTAATAATGCCAACGCAGAGAATTTCCCACCACCAACCATTACTATACCATCACCTTTATAAAAACCTTGTGGGAATGATTTTGGTAATAATTTCAACATGGAATCATGCGAAGATTTCAATTTTTGGAAAACGTTATCGTTGACTCTTGTACATTTGCCCAATCGATCTTTAGAATAAACCAATTTATCAAAATCAACACCTGTGACACCAACATCACATTTATCATCTATGGTGAAAAAACTCGAGCCATCAGCGGGAGGCTTTGGTGATTGTGATATTATGATTTCGAAAACCTCGTTGTAAAAGTCATCAATAGTTGTTTCCTTGGAATTTAAAAACGATTCAGACTTGTTATAAATATTGGATATATGGTTATTTATAGCATCTGGGATGATTATACTCTCTTTGAAAACAAAGGTACAATATACAAGTAATGAGGTGATAAAGAGTCCCAATAATAGTACTCTTTGCCTTTTGATCCGATGTCCGATACTGAAAGCCATATTAGTTCCCAGATCTAATAATAATAGTTGAAAGCGTATTGGTTTTGAAAAACTTTTCTACACTTTCTACTTCTTCACCAACTTCATCTTTTGTGTGTTTATTTTTTTTGCTTTAAATTTTTTTTTTTTGTTTTGCGGTTTTTTGTTGTTTGTTTTGCTTTGTTGTGTGTGTGCAGAAAGATAGCACTCAAACCTGTACTCTTTTTCAAATTGCTTAATTTTACCCAGAAATGGTGAAGAGGCAGAAAGAGAGAGAAAGTCACATTTAGACGGTGCAACCAACTGTCATCATGCCTTTTCTTATTCCTTTTGTGATATCACTAAATTGACTGACTATTCAAGACACAAAAAGAATTCTCCAGAAACAAGTTGATATTGTTGTAACAATAATGTAGTCCATTCGCAAGTATCTCAACTTCTGCCGCGGCCTTGTATATAGTGCAAATATCCATTATATCTGTGTGTGTGTGTGTATGGTATTTGCCGATCATTTCAACCGCGTGCAGTGTGCTTTCTCTCTGACTCTCGTTGGAATTTGACCCGATTTTCCATCCGGCGCTGGGAAATATTTTTTCTTTTCCTTTTGCCTTTTGCATACATCTTGGTTGGTTGGTTGATGGCAAGTGTTATTTTTAGAAAACTCGCTGTCGAATGCACCACTTGCATTTGATATCTTGCATATTATTGTGTTACTATGTATGTGTTTAAAAACTGCTATGGCACCCAATACAATCTGTAAAACAGTTTATAATTAGAAATCACTGTAACAATAATTATAATAAAGATCAAATACCACCATACTCCTCTGTTTTTTCCTTTAATGCTGCTATATGTTTCTGGATAAAGCCACAAAGTTCCTCCCTTGAAGATTTCTTCTTTTTAGCATAATTAAATTGTAAATTATTTTGACAAAAAATTTCATCGATAAAGACAAATTGAAGTAATTCAAAATCAAAATCCAGTCCAAATTTTTGCAAATTCCCATAATTTCTTGCATGTTTGCTACCATCCATTAACACTTTAGATTCATATAAATCATATGGATCCAATTTGGGGAAATGAGCATGAAGAAAATATGCATTTTTATCAGTGACATATTTATTGATTTTTTTGAAACCAACAACTTTATCATCATTTGTCCTGGGAATCTTTTGATAATTTTCATAATCAGTGATTGGATTGGCTTGAACAATTCCAACACCATGAAATTGATTCAGACGACTATAACCTATAGTGGAGGGAAATTTCTTCAATTGATAATACGGTTTCCCCAAGACTTGAGCTGCTGCTAAGAAGGTATCTTTATCACCTTGACCTGGTGCACCACGTCCTAATAAAGGATAATAAACGTCTGGACCATAGTAATTGTAATAAAAACTTAGTAACAAAGTCTCAGCATGTTTAAATTTATTTATCAATAATTGTCCTGATTCGGTAGAACCATCTGGGATTGTATTTTCTCGATCATGGAATGAAACTTGGGTATCTAAATTTTCGTCACCTTTTACATAAGCAGACACTGGAGTCTTATCGTCAACGCTGTATCTCACGATGCCTCCAATTTCAACGTCGGCAATGTCATAAAAATAAGGACTTGTTACTCTTTTCCAATAGTCAGGCCATGTTACTAAACCAGTCACGTTGAAAGGTGCTTTTTCAAAGACTTCATCAATATTTCTAATCAGATTATTATCTGCGTCTAATAACAAGACGTTTTCAAAACTTGAAGCTATCAACAGTAATGATTTGAATTGATAACCTTTGAATTTCAATCTCTTTATTGCCTCACCATCCAAGATTCTATCAAGCGATATACATTTGGCATTCATCGTTGCAAAAAAATCACAAACTTCTTCTTCTTCTTCACCAGGTGGCATAAACACTTCGATGGGTAAAGTTGTACCTCTATATCTCAATGTCTTTATCGATAACAGTGCTAAGGCCGAAAATTTCCCACCACCAACGATGACTATCCCATCACCTTTATAAAACAGTTGTGGGAAGGTTATTGGTAACAGTTCCCTCACTTTTGTATGAGAGTATTTCAACTTGTTCATATTCTCCGGTGTGACAACTAAACAGTCTAATAACTGTTGCCTTGAATAGAATTTATTATCAGTGTCAACACCAATCAACCCCATTGAACATTTGTCACCCTTTGGGAATTGACCACCAGTGATATTAGGAGGGAATTCCAACATTGTATTGAAAACGTCATTGTAAAAATCACGGATGGACATCACTGGATCATCATCATTCAAATAGTCACCAGCTAAATTGTATATATTCTCTAAATGATCTGTAACCACTGGTATCGTTTGACTATCAGGGATACCAAAGGTACCCAAGAGGATAACGATGAAGATGATAGATGTGAGTATTTCCAACCTCCTCCTTCTTAATTTATTGCCAAGGTTCTTCAACATGCTCGATATATATAATGGTGGTGTAAAAATATGATAGTAAATCAATTAATTTTAATTAATTGGAAAAGTGTATATCTATATATTTAAGAAATGATTCCTAAAGCGATTAATGCTGCGCTCTCTATTTCTATCTGCATAAAAGACACTAAAATGCAACACAGACATTAGTCTGTTAGGGTTTGCGAAAATAAGACTAATGCAAATTTGGCTCACTCAATTGGGACCTAAGGTCAAATGATTGGTCAGTCTTCAAGGTGAGGCAGGACTAAATCGTACTAGTGTGTGTCAACCATCACTATCTATTGATAAGATAAAGAGGATCCCTGTATGGCAAGGTATTCGCAGTGGATACACAATAAGTAGAATGCATATTGCAATGGTGGAATACTGGGGGACAAAGAGGATTTGTTGTACTTGTTGTTTACCCGCTGCTGCTTCTGCTGCTGCTGATCGTCTCTCTCATTGTAAATCATGCGACTGTCAGAGACGGTCACATCTTTCCCGATCCGGACAGACACAACAGCAGATCCAAATATCCAGCTCTAATCTCTCCGGGTCTGCGTATGTGCGCGGAACTGCGCACGAGCGAGTGAGTGAGTGAGTGCGGAAGGGATGGGGCAGAGAAAAAAGGGGGCAAGAGAATTTTCTCTTTATTTCTTTTTCTTTCTCAAAGTTTTCGCGTTTTGTTTGTTTACACGTAGAGGAATGTTTGAAATTGAAAGTGAAACAGGAACAGAACCACGCGTCATGATCATCGCCCCCTTTTTCCCACCGAACAAGCGAAAGATCGAGGGGAAACGCCATCAAACTCCTTAACAAGGTGCAGTCTGAGACAATCACTCTAGTGTGTTCGAGATCGCGAATCTGCATCTGTTATTTACTTCTTTCTATAAACTGAAATAATTTCACTCTCTTTGTCTTGTCAACGTTGTTGTTGTCTTGAATTTCCAACCCTGATGATGTCTCGGCTGGATATGCTTATGCTCCATAAATTAAATTAAACCCATTCCTTGAAACATTTTTTAATTTTATCCTATTTTGAATAAGTATTAAATTAACATAGTTTTTTCAATATAAGTTATCACTCTTGCCATTGAAAATAGGATTGACTAAATTTTGTTCTTTGTCAAGACTCACCAACTAAAGAACATTTTACCTTCTTTATTCACGTTCCTTTACCGTTGACAATCAATATTAATTTATCGTTCATCAATTTAATACTTCATTTGTTTTATTAATATTTTGAAAAGACCAACAATATATACTTGATCATCATCATCATCATCATCATCACTTCACAATGAAAGCTTCATCAGTTTTAAATTTACTCTCAGTTTCAGCAATCGCCATTGCTGCTCCAGGTCACGTTCATCATTTACACAAGAAAGATGTTAAAGTCGTTACCGTTTCTGAAATAGTCACCGTCTTGGATGGTGTCACTTTATTCCCAAGTACAAGTGATGGTACAGTTGTCACTGTTACCGTTGGAGGTCCTTCATCATCGGCAACTACTTCACCTTCTGTTCAAAAACAATCATTACTGGCTACAGAAAAGGAAATCAATATCGCTTTAACCCCTTCAAGTACTTATACCCCACCAACTACTACATCTTCAACCCCAACTACTACCGTTGAACCAGAACCAACAACATCAACATCTTCAACTCCAACAACCACTTCAACACCAACAACAAGCTCGTCATCATCATCATCAGCTGCTGCCACCACCACATCTTCCTCTTCATCTGGTTTATCCGAATTTGCACAAAAAATATTGGATCAACATAACAAATATAGAGCATTACACGGTGCTCCAGATCTTGAATGGTCAGACACCTTAGCTAGCTATGCATCTGATTACGTTGTCAAGAGTAACACTTGTGCTAATGACAACTTAGTCCACTCTGGTGGTGAATATGGTGAAAATTTGGCAATTGGTTATGGATTCACAGGTACCGTTGATGCATGGTATAATGAAATTGATGATTATGACTTTAGTAATCCTGGATTCTCATCGGCAACTGGTCATTTCACCCAAGTCATTTGGAAATCATCGACAAAATTAGGTTGTGCTTATCAATATTGTGATTCTGAATGGTCAAATTATGTCGTTTGTGAATATGATCCAGCTGGTAATGTCGGTGGTGAATACGCTTCAAATGTCTTGTCATAATAATCTTATCTACACAAAATTTTGAGACACTATTGAATTCTTTATTTCTCATTCTCACTATAAAAAATTATATATACCACATACTTATAACTTATACTTTAAAAAAACATGAATTTTAGCTTTTAACAATATTTCATACTTTATTCTGTAACTCGCCTTCCAATTCCACTTCAACTTCCAAATTGATCTTCTCCTTTTTATCATCATCATCATCTTCAGCATCATCCTCAGATCCAATCTCATCATCGCTTGAAGAATCAATACCAAGCCATCTTTCAACATCTTCTATATTTTCCGTCCCTTCAAAATCGCTTTCTTCTTCCGCCTCATCTTCATCAGAAGTGTATTGTTGAACCTCTTCGTTTTCAACTTCTTCAAGTGCCTCACCCATCTCCTCTTCCTCCTCTTCATCATCCTCCATCGTACCCAACACTTTTCTCCACACTTTTTCATCCACATTTAAAGGTTGATCCCCATAGGCTCCACTTTTCAATCTTTCCAACAATTCCTTCTCTATAGCCTTTTCAATCCTCGCCAGTACTAATGCTTTTCTTTCCCTCGTCTGCTCTCTTCTCTTCACTTTATGCTTCACACCAACATAATGTCTTTCATCTTCTCGTAACAGTAACCTTCTCTCAACCATCAGGATTTGGGTCAACCTTGTGAATCTTTGCTTACATTTATGTATCGAAAATTTCCGCCAATACATCAAATGTTCATCAATTTGTTGTAAACCCTTATTATAATTTTTGGAAAGTTTAATCCTTTGCCATAATCTATTAGGAGTATGTGCTCTCTCTGGGGTCTTTATACATAAGTACAACTTCCCATCGAAATTTCTTACAGTGGCATATTTAGCATTGGCTAACGGACATGATTGTCTAGTACATAATCCGGTAACATTATAGGGATCTCGGCAAAAATGTTCCCCAGTTCTCGTTTTAATTCTATGCGAATTAGAATGGAAATTGATACAATCCCAGATCACATCATCAGAGACATTCATCTTTAGACAGTCAATAATACTCTTTAAGTCGAAGTTATTATGATTCTTTTAAAAATGATATTTGAAATGGAAATGAAGAAAAAAGTTTCTCACATTTGAAGAACGACATCTCCGATGAATCACGTGACCGTTCAAATGAAAAAAAACACAGATAAGATGGATTAGATAAAAATGTGTGTACTTTGAGTCTTGTCATTTCCAAAATATTCAACACAACGAACAATATGATACAGAAACTACCTTCAATTATTGTGTCAGAGCACTGTTGTCAATATTTAAGACAAGAGGATATGCTATCCTTGATGCAAGTTAATAAATCGTTATATAGAGTTTTAAAGAAAAGACTTTATTCGTGCGTTATTTTCGACTTTGATAAATTGAAGGAAAATGAATTTGGCGTCATCACCTTGACGAAATTGAAATCAATGAGAAATTTACTCAAGAGTTGCAATTGCCATTTGGTCAAGTCTTTAACTTTAGAAGGTTACTTGGTGAAAAATTTGTCTACATCCGTTCAATTTCGGAAATTTTTAATGCATTTAAAAAGATTTATGTTTGTTAAACAAAGGTTAACAACGTTTATTAATAATTCCATTTTCGTTGACGCTAGCTTTATCGAAACTGGTAAATTTGATGAATTTATGAAAATTGTGCCGATTAATCTACTCCAAGAATATAAATTCCCCAATTTACGAAACCTTATCATTACTGAATCGCTGGATATCTTACATTTGAGCAAAATTTACATCTCCATGTATATCGAGGATTTGAATTTCCCCATCACTCAATTTTTCTTGAACAATTTGAGATGCTTATTCATAAACAAATGCCAGATTAAATTGAATATTGATATGGAGATGTTAAATTTCTTGAAACAACATGACATAATTGGCATATCTCTGAATAAAATTGAATTAGACCTTAGTCGAGATCAGAGCTTGGATATGGAATTGATCAAAACCGTTATCCAATTCAAGCAAGTATCATTTTTACAAATCAAATGTGAGAATGCCGATTTGGAAAATGTGATATCAAATGCCTTGCAAAATGAAAAATTCATAAATTTGGAAATAAACACGATTGAAAATAAGTATGCTGATAGAATGTTGAAACCCTCTTTCCCTATTTAATCATGACTATTTGTATCTATATCTATATTCGTCACCCCCGTGGTGGTATTAGCGTAATTTATAAAAGTATTGACAATCAATCCAGAACCAACAATCATAGTACCATGTGACCCAGAAGAGTCACTATTTCTCCTATTACTATTAATCGATCTGATTGGGTTTAATAATAATTCCGAAGTTGATTTAGCTCTTTGAATTAATCCTGTTGTAATAACGGGCTCGTTATTAGATTCTCTCAATTGTCCTTCATCCAGAGGTTCATCAATTGAAATATATGGAATCTGATTATTATTATTATTGTTAGTGCTGTGAACAACAGGAATATCTTCATCACCGCAAATCGATATCACACCCATGAACGTCAATGATATTCCGACTATGAATTGTAGCAGTTGCATGAGACTCATGCGTGAAAAATCTTTAAACACAATTATAGAACTCAGTATGATTGTCAAATTGAAAAAAATATAATGCAAAGGTATGACAACGGTACTTGAATTCAAACTCAAAGCTATATTTAAATATTTTATTTGTAAGCATGACGTTACAATTATCACGACAAACAAGATCCAGGGTTTATAAGAATGAATGATCAATGAAAATGAGTACTCTATCAACACAGATAACAATTTTGTAGAGATAACAGTATATGATCCGAAAATTGCCACGATTATCAAGTTTTGTATAACATCCCTATCTTGCCTGATCATCAACCCCACTGATCCAACAAGACTACCAATGAAATATCCAATGAAGTTCAACGAGTATATCACATCATCAAAAAATTTAATAGGATCATCAACTTGCATCGCATCATTCAATGAAAAGATAATCAACACTACACCAATACTCGCAAGGAATGTGCCTATCAAATCTCGAAGCCTTAACTTCTGACTGAACAACAGTGGAGCAATAATGACATTGGATATCAATGTCACTATCCCCAATGAACTCACCATCACCACGGGTATATATCCATACGCTATGAAATTTTCAATTTCTCCATACGTCATCAATGTGAACCCAACCCACCATTTGAAAGATCGTAAATAATGAGAAGTTTTTTGCAAATTCAAGCCAATTGATATCAACAAGTTGCCCGTCACTGCGAATAAGACTCCAATTGTTGTGCTTGATTGCATAGTTGTTGATACCAGTTGTTATTATCTTGCTCTTGATCCGTCTGTTTTCTAGAGACAGAAATAAATCCTACACCAAAAAAAAAACAAAAAACAACAATTTACAACTTTTGCCATCATCATCATCGTTATCTTTCATAGTCAGTTTACGAGAATAATGTCAGAAGAAACTAGTAACAGCAATGACAATATCGCTGAATTAGAGAACAGTAATAATGAGAAGAAGGAAGCTTTACAAAAATTCATTGATGAGAAAGGCACTGATTTGAAATTGGATTTCGGTAATGGTAATATCAAGTCATTTCATGAAATACAAAGACCACATTCGTTCAAACCACAACCTAATTTTTTATTACAAAACAATGGACATAGACCAACAACAAGGTCAACATCAACACCAGCATCAACGCCAGCACCTGAAAAATAAAATTGCAATTTTTTATTGTTTTAAAACTAACTGATTATATATTTCAAGTTCTCCAATGAACCTCTCCCGATAAACTCTGTGATTATTTGTAAATTATCGTCATTACTTTCATTATTGATAACGTTCAAGAACAAATCATTACGATCACTTGTTTCCTCCTGTTGCCTTCGTATAGATTCAATTTCTTCTAATTCATTGATACATTTAGGACATTTATAATCATTAAGATGATCATTTGATGATGATGATGCAGATGAAGTTGATAACTCCAAATCGTTTAAACAATTCAAATGATAACTATGTGAGCATTTGAAATGGATGACTGGTAGTCTCAACGGTTGCTGACATGCAAAGCAATTGGTTGGTTGTATAGTGGATACAGAAGATGTTAATTGTTCGATTTCATGTGATAAATTGGTATTTTCAATTTGAAATGATTCAATCAATTTCTCATTTTTAGTCAAACTCTTTTGTATAGTGGCAATGTGATCCAATAATAAATTTTTCAATATACCAATTTTGGGTATTTCATTCAATGACATGATTTCAATTATCTCTAATGGTGTTAATATCTTAAATTTTTGAATATTTTCAAATAAATATTCAAATTCCAGTGTTGGTACTTGATTATATATGATTTCATCTGAACAATAAAATTTCAATGCCAATTTGAACAATACATGTTCCTTAGCACCATATTTATGTAAAATTCTTATCGATTTCTCCAAATTTTTGGAAATAATACTTGATCTATATAAATCAATTGTATTCTTGTCGTCATAAATTTCATCATCAAGATTGAAATCGTTCAATTGACATAATAATAACACTTGATTTAAATCAACAAATTTGTCATTTTCCCTTATTAAAAATTTCAGCTTTGTACACCATTCTTCCTCCTGGGTATCATTGTATAAGGAGAGGTATATTTCAAATAAAGTGATGATTAAATCCTTTTTATCATTTTCATCACCTTTAAATTTTTCATATGATTTAATACATGACTCTAAGAAGAATACAAATTCCAAATCATGATTGATAAAGCTTTTGAAAATCAATCTTGGCTTTGGTGGTAAATATGTTGGTTTCAGAATTCCATTTTCCGATGCACCGTTATTACTATCACTATTGTTACTTCCGATGAAATCTAAATCTGATTCTTTGGAATGGAAATTACCAGTGAAAACATCAATCAACAAATTCGTCATCAAGATTGGTTTCTTATCCAATAACTTCTTGACCAAATTCAAATCTGAAGACAATAAAACCGTCAACAAATCATTGATAGATAATGTCTTACAATATTCCAAAACTTGATCATATTTTTGTAAATCATTCAATTGAATATCAATAATCAATTGATACTCGTTATAAAGATTAGCCAATTTAGTAGCAACGTCATAAAACGATGAGTCTCTGCATAATTGTATCACTGTATTCAAATCAAATTTTTCATCCACAGTTAATTGATTTATCAAATTGAGAAATTCTTCTTTCAATTTCAATTTTATATAACAAAGCATTAATAATGTTAAATGATCCGAATTAGCAATCTTCAATGCAAACATCTTGCGAAGATATTTGATTAAATTTGGTAAATTGTGATTATTCTTGAATTTTTTAATAATTTCACTTGTCTCTGTCTTGTCATCAAGACAAGCCATATATTGTTCCATTGCATCATCAAATTCTGATTTTTCATAAAGATAATTCCCATATTTATAATGGATATCAGTGGTGTTCATATGATTTTTCTCCAGTAATTCAATTGCTATGGGATACAAGTCTCTTTGTATTATAATGTTCAATTGTTGTTGTAATGATTTTTCCACAAGTTTAAACAATAAACCATCATTACTTAATAAGAACAAATCATTGCCCCATTCAAAAATATCCTTGACAGTTGAAGATATCGTATTGTTCAAAATTATTTGTCTTGAAGAATAATCCAAAATGATCAATCTTGTTGTCGTTGCCGTTATTGGTGATATGATCAATAAATAATTCTTATCGATCAAGTTGTACAATTTCCTTTTCAGAAATGACAATGGCATCGTTGTAATTTTTTGTAAATTATTATAAAAAATCAAATTCTTATCATTACCAACGATTAATTGTTTCAATTTGTAATTAAAAGTACAATTCCCCAACTCTGACCCATTCTTCTTATCTAAAATCAGTAAAGGTTGAGTCTTACCATTGATTGGCATAGTTAAAACTTTACTTATTGTTGTGATGAAGGCTAAATCACCATTCAAGAAAACTCCAGTTATAGGGTCTATATCTTGATATATCAAACGTTGTCTTGATCCTTTATCATGTATAATGTCACCTCTTACCAATACAACATTCCCATTACTGAACCCAATTACTAACAAATTGAAATCGACATTTGAATCAAAACTAGTTATGGGGAAATTATTATCACCATTCGATATTTCCACTTGTGAATGATATGAATGTTCTTTAATCTCTGTTGTTGTTGCTGTTGTTGTTGTTGTCTTGGAAGAAGTTTTGTTAATAATCTTATTCAAATCCCATATTTTCAACAAATTAGGTGAGCCCAATTTTTCAGCAATGGTAGCAATCATCGAAGTATTGTTGATATGAATGATCTTGATAACATTATAAGTGAGATCATAACTTTTAAACTCGGTGATGAATTCAAATTGTTTGTTCAATATCTTGATAGTGGTATTTGCATTGAAGATTAGATATGATGGCGTTGAGCAAATTGTCGATAACAATGGATTACTGAATAATGAATGCTCGACAGATCCATACTGTGGGTCTTTTATCGGTATTATATCGTAGAATTGGAATTGTCTATTCAACTCCATCCTCCTTGTCTTGTATATTCAAGTCTTGTTCTGGTGTGTGCTTTAACAACTTTTTCCTCTTATTTAATACACCAACAGTCCCGATTAGGAGATACAGGGGCTGTGCGTGTGTACAGAAAGGGGGAATTTTTGTATTTCCAATTTGTTTCATAATTCACTTGGAGTTTGTTTCATGAGATATGAGTGGTATATATATATATATATGTATAGAGGCAATGGAGCTGAATATGAATTTAAATATAACAGAACAAAGAAATGAGGTCCGCGTCATCATCTATATATTCAAATAGAAGGAGCTCTAGTGCGTCATCTTCAATAGAGGATGATGATCAATTAACATGGTTGAAACCACCAGGAGGAATATCATTAAACCCTATTGTTATCAATGGAGAATTTTCTGAAGCGAACCCTTATCTTCATCGCAGTGTTGATGTTGATGTGATTAGATCGAAAGATTTTGAGGAAAGATTACATTTACAAGTGTCTAAATATGAGAGTTTTTGTCGTAAGATTTTGACAAGATTGGATGAATTAAGAATTGGATTGAATTTGAGTAAGGAGATGGAATCATTGTTGTTCCATGAATTCCACAGTTTCAAAGAATTGAACAATCATTTCTTGAGACAATTAGAATTATCAATGAATTATATAGCATTCACCAGGATGTTGAAAATTCATTTATCGAAATATTACACAATTTTCCAATCATTTTGGAATAATTATAAATCATTGACCATTGGATTCGACAAATTGAAACAAACCCAATGGAAGAAGTTGAAAAAATTACATCTTGATGATGATTTATTCCAATATCCAATCAATTATATCTTGTATTATCAAAAAATCAACATTGAATTCAATTTGGATTTGAATTTGACTATTGATACTACCGCGGTGAACACAACTTTACAGGATATCAATCTCTTGATTACAAATTTCAAGAATAAATACAATCATTTAGAATTTTTACAAATACAATTATTACAATTCCCATTCGATTCATGTATCAAGGAATTGATGAAATTAACAGCAAGTTTTAAAAAAGTGGATGAATGCATATATGATGATGATGATATCCACCACCAACAAGAACAACAACAACAACAGAAATCAGTTCAATTAACACCTCGTGCAAAGAAATTTTTATCGAATTCAACAAAGACGATGCATGAATTATTCGAATGGAAATTACAAATTGTCAATGACAAGGTGCACATGATATGGGTAACGCTTGTTGACCATTTACAAAAACTAATTCAAACGATGAATGAGATTAATAACGTTATCAAATTGTATGAATCAAGTTTGGAAATGAATAATAAATATATAATTACAAATTTCCAATATTGGACAAATTTAGCCAAAGTGTTATTGTTAAAATTACCCATTTATACATCATTGATTGATAAATTTGTACCATTATTTAATCAATTTTTCATATTATCATTGATCAAGATATTGAAATCATTTGGCAATGACCACCATAGCAGTAGTTCATCAATGGATATTATAACCAATTATAAGATACAATGGCAATGCAATAAAGAGATGATATTATCACTGGCGCATAACGATGAAAGAGTACTTAAATATAATTTCAATTCATTGAAAACAGACGTTGTACCAATGACTCCAAATTCAAGTTTTGTCATCAACAAGTTTTTCCCCATATGATTGATATATCACACGAGATGGATAAAAATGTCACATCACACGAGTGGTCAAATAAGACACAAATTACGTAATATACATAGATACAGATATAAAGAAAAAAGGGTTAATTCGATACAAATACATACATAGGTATATATAGATATATGAATAAATGTATATACTATTTCACACACACACGATATAAAGGAAAATGAAGAGAGAACCAAACTTTATAAGAAAAAAAAAACACACACACATAAAAAGGGGTGGGAGGGGGCAAAATACAATTCAACAGATGGATTGATCGATGAATGGATGGATTGATAAATCAATAAATGAATGATTGGATAAAGCAAATGATAAATGATGATGATGATATGATGATAATATGATGATACTTGGTCACTTAAAAAGCTGATTCAAGATTAGCCTTGTTTTGTTTAAGTTCTTGTTCTAATTTATTGATATCAACTTCATCGGATGTTGTAGTTGCAGAACCAATTTGAGTCTTTGGAACACTTGGTAAATCGATACCAGAGGAAGCAGCTTTAACTGGTTCATCCAATTCTGGACGAACTTCACCAACGGTGGTTGAAGCTGTTCTATTCTTTGGTAATTTTGATTGGATAAATGAACCAACTGGACCCAGTTTTTGTAAATAAGGAGCCGATTTTTCCTTGGCAATATCTTGAAATTCCAAAGATTTTTGTTTTAAAATCTTGGTGGAATCTTTAATCAGGGCATCAATTTGTTCCTTGTTTGATTCATAAATCAATGGTACAGTGAATGCTAAAACTGTTGAAGTCAACAACAATGTGAAAATGGAAAACCATGAAGTCAATTTGTAAAGGAAATAAGCACCAAGAGCAGTTTTAAAAGTTCTTTCAATATCCTTTGAGTAGATCAAATCTTGAATTTGCAATTCGGCAATTTTCAAATAATCGGTAACGTGACCACCGATGAATTGAGCATTCTTGTGAAAGAAATCGACATAAACTGGTCTAACTCTGGTGATGAAACCGGTACCCAAGATCAATTTACCAGAGTATTCGGCAATTGCAGACAAGATCAAGGTGTAAAATGATAATCTAAAGATCAAATTAATAATGTTGAAAAATTTCAATGAAATCAAAGTCAAGATGATTGATCCAAAGATTTTACCAGTTTCAACTGGGTCCTTCCAAGTTAACAATTGGTTTGATTTCTTTGAGACGCAAGCACCACCACAGCAATTGGCTGATGAAGATGGTTCAGTTGATGGAATTGGGATTGATGATGACATTATAATCTATATCTGTTGTATATTTGTATAGTTATACCGGTAGATAGATAGTTGAATATATATAGTTGTAATAGAATTGATTAGAACAACGTGAAATTGAGAGAAAAAAGATTTTTTTTTGTTCTGGCGGCAACTGCAATATATTGCTGTTACCCGGCTTCATATATAGTGGCAATCAATTCATTAAATCAATTCAATTCAACACCACAGCAAGTGTATAGAAGGATAGAGGGATGAGAGGATTGGACAAGTTTTATTATTATTATTAGTATGTATTGTTGGAGAGTATGGAGATATAGTAACATAGGACTAACATCATCACAGTTTGATTCACATCCCAGTGACAATATTGATGGATTCATCATTGATCATCCCATCACAATACCAATTATCAATAACAAGACATTTGCTCACATTCCACATCAACTCCAATAAGGATTTCTTGCTATCTGATACCCAATTATGGTTGAAATTCTTTGGTGCAATTGAATTGCTATGTCAATTACCCTTTTTCATTGGTAAAGTGATGGGATGGTTGAAATCACCCTTGTGGGATTTGATATATCTGGAGAATGTTATCCTTACAACTGGATGTTGTTTACTCTATGTGGCTTGCCAGTATCAAGATTACAATTTGTCATTTACAGAGATGTTGCAATTGTTTGCCATTTATTTACCATATTTGATCATACCAGGTGTCATATTCATCGATTCAATTAAAAGATTAACTCACAAATAACCTATAGAACCATATAGAACTATATAGAAAAAAGTACACATATAGACTAATTGTATTTAGCAATAAGTTTATCAGCTAATTCGATATATTGCTTTTCAGCATCTTCGGTAGAAGTTCCCTTCAACTTATTCCAACTTTCCCATTTGTATTTACCTTTGAAATCAAAAGTACCTGGCTTGGCAGTATCATTATCACCAACAGTGGCTTGCTTGTATAAACCATAGAGATCTAATAACTCATCATCAGTTGGTCTCTTTGTCAATGCGGAGACGGTGTTTGCCTGTCGGGAGATTGTTAGTATCTTGATCCAATTCCTGTATCTATGTGTCTGCATCTGTCTATGTAGATATAAAGACATAGATATTATACAGGATTACATACTTTATCAGTGAATTCTTGTGAAACCATTTTGTCAATTGTTTGTTGTTTGTTGTCAGTTGTTTGTTGTCGAATTCAAATTCAAATTCAAATTGAAGAAAAAAAACAAAATTTGGTGAATTTGTTATAAAGAGACAAAGTGTTATAGACAGATACAAGAATGAGATACACAAGATTATTAAGACAAGCAGAAGAAGTATTGATCAAGACCAGTATCGGCAACCCTACTGGGTTAACAGGATTACTGCAACATCCAAATCCTAAACCAACATTGATCTCCATTTATAAAGCCACCATCTCTAATTTAAATGAGAAATTCCCAGATGAATCCATATATAAGAAATCGACATTGAATTTAACAAAGCAAAGGTTGTCAATTGTTGAAAAGGAAGAGATTATTGAGAATATCGAAAATAAAATTGGTAATGGATTAATTGAAGAATTAATCATTCAAGCTAATGATGAATATGAATTGAGTAATCAATTACTGGAATGGAAAGTTTGGGAAGAATTAGAAGAAGCACCATTGGATGATCAATGGGTTTACTTTGGTAAGAAGATCTGATCCAATCTGCTCTCTAGACTGGACTGGACTAGTCTCTATTTATTTTATTTATCTATTTATTTATTTATTTATATCTATTTATATGAATCTATTTATTATTATCACTACTCATATTTTGTAAAAAGTAAAAAAAGTAGACACATCAATAAGGAAAGTTCTTTGTACAGACAAGTATATCACACACATAATATATATTGGATAGAGATATAGAGATATAGATTCAAGATGGATATTAAACTGATTGAAAAACTTGCCCATTTGATCAAATCACATGGTAAGAGTAAACCTCAAATCATTTTCTTAAATGGAGCTGGTATATCAACGTCATGTGGTATCCCAGATTTTAGAACTCCCGGTACTGGATTATACGATAATTTAAGCAAATTGAACTTACCATAT
This sequence comes from Nakazawaea holstii, assembly GCA_003706265.2. NCBI lineage: Eukaryota > Fungi > Ascomycota > Pichiomycetes > Alaninales > Pachysolenaceae > Nakazawaea > Nakazawaea holstii. Next base: position 99,071 of record PPKU02000035.1, on the reverse strand, counting down.
GCTGAACTGGTTTTCGATATTGAATTCTTTGAGAAGGATCCAAAACCCTTTTATATATTGGCAAAGGAATTGTATCCGGGACAATTTAAACCAAGTAAATATCATTATTTTATAAGATATTGTCAAGATGAACAAATGTTGCAAAGATGTTATACACAAAACATTGACACCTTGGAGAGATTGACTGGACTAGATCATGATAAGATCATAGAAGCACATGGTTCATTTAACAATAATCATTGTATCAAGTGTCATAAATCAATGTCTGTATTACAAATGTCAGATTATATACAACGACAGATTATACCACGTTGTAAGCAATGTGGCAGTGGAATCTTCAAACCTGATATAGTGTTCTTCGGAGAGGCATTACCTGATTTATTTTGGCAACAATGGGATAAAGATGTCATTGATGAACCAGATTTCTTGATCGTTTGTGGTACCTCGTTATCAGTGTATCCATTTGCCGGATTACCACTGGAAATTTCTAATAAAGTGGTTAGAGTGTTGATAAATAAAGAATTGGTTGGAGATTTCAAGGAAAATCCTAGAAAAGATGATGTGGTGATATTAGGTGATATCGATGAAATCATATCAAAATTGGTGGAGTTGTTGGATTGGAGTGATGATTTCGAGAAATTGATACTGACAAATGATACATTGTTTAAAGAGAAGAAATTGACGTTACATAAGGGATCTCCATATCGTGATTCCATCGAGAAAGATGTGATCAAGAGTGAAGAGAATAAGACAGATGAGAAAGATGTTATCAAGCGTGAAGAGAATAAGCAAGGTGAAAAAGATGAGACCAAAAGTGAAGAGAATAAGAAACAAGATGAAACCAAGAGTGAAGACAAGAAAAAAGATGACACCAAGAGTGAAGATGAGTTGAGTAAAGGGTTATCAAAGTTGAACATATGATCTTTATATGTATAGATATAATATACAGATCAATACCATTACTCGATATGAAATTTCTTGATGAAAATCCTTTGAACAAATTCAAAACAAAAACAAAAACAAAAAGGGGAAATGTCGGCTCATTGGTGGGTGTCTTATATCTTATACATTGTATAGTACACAGTGTACTATACACAGAAGAGACAGATCAGGGTGTGCGTTGTAGTGTAGTGAACAGTACTATACATGGTGTGTCCTATACCCTCTACACCGGGGTGTATTTGGTAGATATAACTACATAGCATAAAAGAGGCAAAGCTCTTTGCTGCTGCTGCTGCACGAACAAAACAAAATTTTCGAGGAGCAAAAATTTTTATTTTCGTCTTTCAAAGTGAAATAAGAGTTTGATCTATTTATATTTATATTTGGACATCTTATATATTGTTGTTGTCACATAGGAGGATATAGGGTATACACAATATGAGTTCAATGACAAGTGTGTTATCAAGTATGTACTACCCCCAAGATCATTCATCTTCACCCTGGTTCAATTCCACGTGGGGATTTCACCATACCGGAGTTCCCATAACAAGTCAATTTACTAACCGAGATCCATAGTTGGTAACAATCCAAATTTATGTTTTTACAATTGGAAGTTATTCGAATCCAAGTTATGTGACTTGACGGTAATCACCAACACTGACTCCACATCTTCACAGGTGCAATTCCAATTCCAAAGCTCCACTTTTGGTAATTCTCGTTTTGCCATTTCCAAAGTTTATAATTCATTGTCAAGTTTACAAAATTCCGCTTTACAATCGCAGTTGAAATACGATTTCATATTCATTAGCGCTGTCTCGTTACAAGAAATCACATCGTTATGTTCCAATTTGTCATTTGTATTACAAGCCTCGATTCAAAATGGGGTAAAACCAAGTATCATTGTAGAATCAACGGATTATGTCAATTTGGAACTGACTTTTAAAAAATGTTTACAAGTACCTGATATTGAAGTCTTGGCAATAATGAGTGACTTCGACGTGAGATTGATTGGTGAAAATTTTTTCAAAATCATTGAAAGTAAAAAAGAGAGTGAATTGATCTATATAGGTAAGGGAAGTTATCAATCATTAAAATATTCCAGTTTGGAAGTTTCAATAATAAACAAATTGGGTAATTTGTTAGAGAATATTGGATTTGATGTTTACAAATTATCAACACCATTGGAATTCTTGTCATATCAATGGAAATTTGCCCTACCACAAATCGTTCTTGGTCCATTATCAATTATCTTTGAACAACCATTTCCTGAGATGTTGTATGATTATTTATTAGCCAAACCATTAATTTCCGGTTTAATCTTGGAAATTATAAGTGTTATAAGAACTATGAATTGTAAATTGTTTAAAGGTTATGATAATGAAAATTCATTGATTCAAAGATGTATTCAATTAAATCCAAAGCAAGATAATTTATCAGGTAATTTCCTTGAATCACCAAAATTATTTTACAACTTTTATAATCAAAATGATTTAAATTTGGATTTATTATTATTACAACCAATTTTCTTAGCTGATGATTTCCAAATCAAGACTCCATATTTGGAATTTTTGTATGCGGTTTTGACAAAGATTAATGAAAATAATCGTGGTGGTAGTGATAATGATTCATTGTTTTGGTTGCGTAAAAATGATACAAATATTCATTCTATAAAGTTAAAAGAACAAGAATTTGCCCTGCTGAATGAACGTTTGATACAACAACAACAACAATTACAATTGCAACAACAACAATTCCAACAACAACAACAACAACAACAACAACAACAATTTTCAATGAGTAACAATAAGAATTTGAATGGTGGTGGTGGTCAATCACCTGTACCACCACTGCAAGATCAACAGCAACAACAACAAGTGCCACCACCAATTGTCAACCAACAAACAACACCACAATTGAATGATAATCTTGATGATTTAACTGATATTGCCGTTTATGGTGCTCAATTGAATGGTGAATCATTTTCTCCAAATCAATCTCAATTCCAACAACAACAACAAGATATACCACCAAGAGTTATCCCACAACAACAACAACAACCAATGACTGCTAATAATATCTTTGCCCAGCAAGCTTATCAAAAGCAAATGAACAATAAACCATTTTCACCACAACAACAACAACAACAAGTACCACCACTACAACCTTTATATACAAATGGAGGATTAGTACTGGGAATGCCTCCAATGGGTCATCAATCTTCATCACCAACTATCCCAACACTGCATGGATTCCCACCAGTGCAACAACAACAATATTATCAACAACAACCACCTGTACAAAGAAGAATGAGTTCGATGCCATCGTATCAAACTCAATCTTTCCCAATACAACCACAACAACCACCAAAGCCAACTTCTAGAAAAAATAGAAAATCGGCATTCCCTGGTACTATGAACGTTGGTACAGGAATGGATTTCGGTGGTCATGGTGGTATGCCAGGTGCTAATAGACCAATGCCTGGGACTACACCAAGTAGTAATGGTAATGGCCGTTTAAAACATCAATCAAGTTATAATATGATGAATGGAAGTTCAAATAATATTGTAAGACCAAGACCACAACATGGATCTTCCACTTCATTGTATGGAATCAATGGTAATGGAATGCCTTTATCACAGCAACAAGGAGGAGCACCACCACCACAAATGCAACAACAACAATTGAATGGTCAAGTTGGCGATATTTCTACAAGTACGGTATTACAAATTCCAAATCAACAACAACAACAACAGTTTTCAAATAGCAGTGGAGGTAGTTTAAACATTAGTTCTGAAGAGATTCAAAAGCAATTAGCACCACCAGCAGAGATTAAATCAGAACTTGATAAATCCAATGACGTGATAACTTTCAATGCTGCTGCTCCAACATCTGATTTGCCTGAACCAAAACCATTGGGAATCACTCAAGGGCAAGCGGCTGGTGCGGTAAGTACAGATGCCACAGATGATGGACAAGGTGATAAGAAGAAGAAAAAGAAGAAGGGATTCTTTGGTAGAAAGAAGAAATGAGTTTTGCAATCAGATCATCATTATCATCATCAGACTTCATTTCGAGTGTAAGTATATATATATATAACTAGAGTATTTTCATAAAACGTTTAAACCATATCGAATCCATCTTGTACTAGGCAAACACAAACACTTCAGTTGATGATGATCTTCTTCACTCACTGCAAAAGAGACGTGCGCCATCATTACAAAATCGCCCAATCGGAAAGGACACCCCAAAGGGACCCGCCCAACGGAATTCGTATACCTAATTAGGCAAGTACAATCCCTATCCCTTCTCTCTCTCAGTTGATATGTCAAAAAAATTAACTTTTTCTCCTTCAGTTAGTAGTGACTCTTGATAGTTAAAAGATTGAGATAACAAGATAACATGTAGAGAGATAATTATTTTCTTGATTAGGGAAAGTTGAACGATGTTAGGATTGTCATAAACACAGAAAAATACTGCAATGGGTTATAACTTGCTTATCAGTGAATTCTGCATCTTTTGGCAATATTCAAACAATCCATATCCATATCTCATATATATACCAGGTGGATCCCATCTCTGGTATCCTTTTCATATCAACTAAAACTAAGAAAACACTTTAACAATAATCGACATATAGACATGTTTGCCAAGATAACATCATCATTACCAGGTGGTAAAGTTGCTCCATCAGCTCCACCAAAGGAATACCTCAATGAAAAAATCACAACACTGGGTGAACATACATTACCAGCATCATGGTGGACATCACCAGCTATTTTTGAATTAGAAAAAAGATCAATTTTCAATAAATGTTGGTTGTATACAAGTCATACATCACGTTTTAACAAGCCTGGTGATTATTTCCAATTCACCGTTGTCGGTTTAAATTTCTTCTTGATCAAGACTAAGAAAAATGAAATCAAGGCATTCCATAACGTTTGTCGTCATAGAGCTTACCCAGTCATTAAGAAGGATAAAGGTTCATCAACAATCTTGGGTTGTAAATATCATGGATGGTCATATAACACCGAGGGAGATTTAACTAAAGCACCACAATTCGATAACGTTCCAGGTTTTGACAAACTGGAGAATGGATTATTTGAAATCAAGACTCATATCACAAAGCAAGGATTAATCTTTATCAATTTCGATCAAGGTGATGACGTTATACCATTTGATGAATGGTTTAAAGGTATCACCACTGAAATGGATGAATTTGATTTTAAAGATTATGAATATGAAATGAGTTATGAATTAGATGGTCAATTCAATTGGAAAACTTTGATGGATGGATATCAAGAATGTTATCATTGTCCAACTGCTCATCCTGGTTTATCCAAACTGTTTGATATCCCAAATACTTATAAAGTTGTTCCTAAATCAAATTATTGTCGTCATTATGCAAAAGTTACTGATAGTCCAGATAACGTTGGTGGTGAATTCAATGGTTTATGGTGTTATTGTTTCCCAACAAATGGTATCAATTGTTATTCACCAGCTTGGTATTCAATTAGAGTCCTCCCATTGGCTCCAGGTCATACCATATTACAATATGATATCTATTGTAAAAAAGGTTTATCAGATGAAAAGAAGAAGGAATTTATCGATTTCTTACAATTAGTTGAATTGGAAGATTTTAACCTTTGTGAATTGACACAAAAGAATTTAAACCAAGGTATTTATTCAACTGGATTCTTACATCCAACAAAGGAAAATGGTGTCTTATTTTATCAAAATAGAGTTAAAGATTTAGTTAAAGAACATTTCGAATTGGAAAAACTGCTGGGTAAAGAAATTAATCCAGCAATTGTTCAAGGTAAAGCTGCATCACTGGAAGCCGTTGAATTAGATCTGATTTGTAAAGAATTGGAATGTAAAGGTATGAACCCACTGAATGTTGAATGGTGAGATGGAGACTACAGAGATAGATAGATAGAGGATGATGGCATTTGATTAAGATTGTTGATTTGTTATATTTTCTCTTTTTGTGTGTATAGATGGAAATAATCCAATGAGTCAATCATGTTATAAAATAACTGACTAATAACGAGTAGAGAAACATAAACAAAAAGAATAATCATGAAATGTACAAGAGATTATGACCGAAAGAATCAGATTCATTTTAAATTCATCAAACGGAGATACACTCTTGCGGGAAAAAAAACATTGATCTCAAATCCATCATTAATAAAACAATTGCATCAGTCACAATGAAAGATGAACGTCATCCGGCTTTCAAGCCAATCCAATCGGATTAAAATCCATGGAAAAGCGACGCCAAATGAATGAATTTTGATTGTCTTGAAGAAAAAAAAGAAGAAGAGAATTGAAAATTTAGAAAATTTTTTCTCTTTTTATAAACATTTATAGAGACAAAAAGTAGTGGAATAAGAATCTACAATAATATCATACTGGAAATTTTAACTTAACCGAACCCCCTTGTTCATTTATTGTACAGATATAAATTATATAAATATATAGATATCACCATCTTGGTCTTTGGAATGCAGAAGGTTTGGAAAACCCAGGTCGTTGTAATGGTCTCCTTGGTGTAGTTCCTTCATTTGGAGAAGGTTGATGAAGTGGTGTTGATGGTGTTGTTGATGATGATGGTGGTGGTGGCGTGGCACTTGATGACCTTTCATAATCAGAAACTGGTTTCTTATATTGAGGCAATCTGAATGCAGTTCGTGAAGACCACAGCATCTTGAATGGTTCTATTATCAGATGATTAACTGCTTGTGGTTGTGGTTGATGATGCTGTAATTGTTTTGTATGATTTTGAATTTGATTTTGATTTTGGAAAGATATAGAAGGTCTTCTTGCAATGGGTTGTTTAGGTTGTGGATCTTGTTGGTGTGATTGTAATTTGTTCATTGTTGATTCCATTGTAGGACGAGTAATTACCGGTGTTGATTTGATATTGACATCTTGTTTCTCTGCTGGTGATGCAGTCTTGGTTGATGGATTTGACTCTTTTAAAATATCAGCCAATTGTGGAGCAGCATGAGGGGAAACACTTCTTGGTTTTTTCAACTCTTCATTGAGTAAATTTTCTTCACTCTTTCTCTTCTCTGCTTGTGGAGATTTACTAGTGGTGAAATTTTCAAATGGAGTAGTGGAACCGGATATAATCATATTTTGCATAGATGTAGATATACCACTTCCCTTTTGATTTGCCATCATCTTTCTTGTAGCTTCTGCAGCTGCTAATAACGGAGTAGTAGACGAATTATTGGCAATGTTAGCTTTTGGCTTGGCAATGACAGTACTCGTATTGGTTTTAATCAACGTTGTGGAATCCCTATCAGAGACTTTCGATATTGATTGAACCTCTTTATTATCATTAACTGCATCTGGTTGAGTAAATTTCATCAGATTATCATGATGTTGTTGTTGTTGATGGTTCTGTTTACTGAAATCTTCAGGAGTTTGGATCTTGAACGAAGAAACAGCACCACTTGGTACACCAGCAACGTTTTCCACCATCGCCAGTGTCTTTTGCGTATTGAGACTACCTGTAATCGAAGAAATAGCATTGGTAATAGCAGTGGTGATTTGTTGTTGATCAGTAGTGTTAGATTTTAGCAGTTGAATGGCTGAAACTGCCACGGCAGATGCCATGGAAGAATTGATATTTCGTTGTCCAAATGCATCCATTATACTTTTAATCAAAGTGGGGTTTATCAATGAACTTGCTGAAGATTCTGTCTTCACGCTTGGTGAACTTTTAACAAAGCTATCAGTGTTGGACTCACTACCACTTTGAGAATCGTATTTATCCAATGGTTTCAATGAATGAGATAATCTTTCCATTCTCTTTCTCTTCCTCTTATCCAATTCTTCCTGTATCCAATTTGTCTTTTCCTCAGTATCAACTTCACCAAATAAATGAGTTGCCCTTTTAACAACTCTAAATCTTAAATCGTTATCCTTATTTCTCTCCGCATTAATTTCTCTCCATTTCTTCTTACGTTCCCTATTACTTTGTCTTATTTTTTCCTTCAACTCTGGAGCTTCAGAATTGGATTTATTCTTTCTAGAACTTGATCTTGAACGTGATGAAGATACCGATCCAGTGAAATTGCTAATTGCCTGAGTAATAGCAGCAGTCATCGAAGAAGACGTGACATTGTTAAATGGTGTAACAACATTTGCAGTGGTTACTTCTGGCTTCTTCAAACTTTCAATTGCACTATTGATCACATTCAAAGTCTCTGCTGCACTTTCCTTTACCGACTGTTGTGACATAAATTGCTTTGCCAATAGTAAGGCATCAAGTAATCCTTTTTCATTATCAACCTTCGTTGTGTTTGAATTCGTTGTGGTGGGAGTTATCAGTGATTTACCAACTTGCTGTTTCTGCAGCAGTGGCTTTTGTGGTGTTTGTTTCAATTGAGGTTGTTGTTGTTGATTCATTTGTAATTGTGTCATATGTATCTGATGCGTGTTTTCCTTTTCCGCCGTTGGGTGTTTTGCCTTAGATTGTGACGTTGAAGAAGATTGTAACGCATTAGACATTTGCTGAATTGCTTCAGCCAAGGTTGATTTTTTCGCAGCGGTTGATTGGAAAGTTGTCACACCAGGTTGCTTCAGTTGAACTTGTTGTTGTTGCTGTTGTTGTTGTTGCAGCTCGTGCTTTTCAGTTACTTTGAGAACTTGTTCAAGTGACTCAATATTTGAATAATCTCTCCTTGGAGCTTCTCTCATTGATGACCTCGTTAAAGCCAATGTCTCAGCAATAGAAAGTTTTCCCTTTTTCTTACTTGAGGAGGCAGAGGAAACTGCAGAGGTAGCAACTGCAGCAGCAGCTAATTTCGGCACCACCTCAGATATGATTTTATTTTCCATTTTTTCTTGAATCTGTGTTTTTGATTGCAGCGCTGGTACTACTGGTGCTGTTGGAGCTGGTGCTGGAGCTGGTGATGGCTTGACAGCATCATTTGGCTTCAGCAGTTCCACAGTCTTCCCGACTTTCTTCGTGTATACTTTTTTAGTCTTTACCGGTTCCAGAGCTGGCTTTGGAGTTTTCAAAAAATTTTCCTGTTTTTTCTTGGTGATTGAAGTGACTTCCTTTTTCGGTTTTGGTAATTGTTTCAATTTTGATCTGTCTCCTGTGAATAACGTTGAAATAGCATCATCCAATGCAGCTTTATGTTGATTCAAATTGACATCTTTAAGTTGATCATTCTCCAGTGATTGTTGATCCATAGCCAATTGAAATGCATTATGCAAAATCTCATTCATTTGAGACTGATCCATAGGTAATCCGTCATCATTAGTAGTATCGGAATCACTTAAACTATCATCACTATAACTATCAGAAACGCTTTCATTTCCTTCCACCACGTTTCGAACCATTTGAGCAAACGCAGCTTGTAAATCATCTGTCTCATCTGAAACACCTGCAAGCTTTTCAAGTTCTCCCAAAAACCCTTCTGGGGCTATAACTGCTTCATGTTGCTCCCGTTGTTGTTGTTGTGGCTTCAATGGAGGTTCAGGGGCATTGCGTACAATTTTTGATTTCTGTAAAGGTTGCAGCTGTTGCAGTGGCGCATGTGCAACAATCTTACTCTTTGAATATTCTTCCTTGCGCACTATTTCATTGATTTCTGGTCTTTGGAGTTGATTTAAGTCTGTCGAAAGCAACGCATTGGCAATGGCATCTTTCAACTCTTTTTCATGTTCATTATCCTTATCCTTAGTTTCCAATTCTTCAGCAACCTCTGGCACAGAGCTTTGCTTTAAAGTGCTATCCGCAGACGCCACCACCAGCAGCAGCAGCAGCACTTCCTCCTCATCTGCTGGATGATGGCTGTCAATGACAACTTCTGTATCACCTCCTCGAACTTTATCAACTGCCTCACTTGCCAATTGTGCCAAAATATTTTGAAAATCATTTTCATCATCTTCTTCTTCATGCTCTATTTCCTCCGTTTTTATACCTTCACTTTCATTCAGTTTTATCGTTACATCATTGACTACTTTATTTATCGAGTCATCTATCTTATCATGATCTGTTGTTGAGTTTTCACTACTCACTATTTGTGGCACAGACTCAGGGGGCACCTCCTCATGTTCCGTATATTCTTGTCTTTCTTCGTCCCCATATTGGTCCATTATCCCTTGAACTACATTAGCAAAGTCAATTTGGTATTCATCTCCTTCATCTTGAGCTTTGTCTTGTTGATGATGAGGCTCATCACTTTGAATATCCTGTGTAGAACCATGTTCCTTAGAGTGAGCTTCCACACCTCCTAGAAGACTCGCTAATTGTTCGTTGTAATCAATCTCATCGTCTAGCTTCTTATCGAGACCATGTTCTGTTGTCGGAATAGTCAGTACTTCACTGTACTACAAATCTGTAGATATTTTTTTAATCACATAATAATAAAAAAAAAAACAAAGCAAAAACAGCACTTACGGTTGGTCTCCTCTTGGTGGTGGTGGTTGTCGTCGAATGCTTCCAATAGCACATCTTCGATGACTTTATTCAAATCAGCTTGATCTGACATTTGCTGATCCTATCGCTATCCTATCAAACTACTACCTCTAAAACTCTTCTGTTGTGGTTTTTTTGTGTGTAGAAAATAAACAATTTTTTTTTTTCTTTTTTCTCTTTGCTTTATGGTCTTTACACACACTACTTATTTCTCTCTAGTACTAGACATATTCAAATCTGATGATCAACCCGCGATCACCTTTCTTCAAGACAAAATTACAACACTTCTCAATGTCCTTGTTCAAGTAGTCTGTCAAGTTCAATTCAAACCCTCCAGGTAAGGAGATACCCAATTTGTTGTCTTTTAATGACAAATAATTGTTACTGAATTCAAATCTATAGATAAACCCAGGGAGGAACGTGTAACCTTGACATTTCTCCTTTGAAGCAAAGTACGTTTGTCTCTTTGTGCTCAATTGCGGTATATTCAACTCTTCATTCTCATTTTGGGCCATGGATGATAAATTTTCATCCCATGACTTATCACCTCCCTCCTCCAGTTTTCTTTCTAATGATACATGTATCTTATTGAAACTGCTCAAGCACTTACCATACATCCAAGGTTTATCTGAATACAAATCGTACTCGCAACTTGGATCCACAAACTTGCTGAAAACTTTCAAACCAAACGATGTTCCATAAGGTAAGTAATCCCTGATGGGTGAATCAAAATCGTTACCAAATACCAAGTCAGCACCATTGATCTCCATCTTGGGTTCAAATTCTATCCTGATGACCACGTTCTCATCCCTGGGAGAGTCATATTTGGAGTTTGTGTCATTGTACTCTTTTGAACCTTTGAAATTTTTGATATTAATTGATAATTTGAATGTACCAATCAGGGAGTCCAATTCAATAAAATTTCCAGAATTCACAGGAACTAAGATAGCATCAGTGATTGAATCTGTATGAGCAGATATCTTTAATGCCTTTGCAATAGTCGTCGAGTCCCCAGAATCCTCACTCATCGTTTGTTCTATATACCTGAGAAAGAGCAAAGATAACAATTTTTATTCTTTTGCTCTATTTTATGCGTTTACTTTTGTATTAGTGCGCTTTTGACGTGATTATCTACTTGATAAGTACAATAGAGGGATATCGTGAGTTTGACAATAGTTTACAGCTTGGATCTGCAAATGGTATGACTGATATTGCTAAGTGATAGTCTCACACTACATACATATCTCTATAAATTAACAAAACTAGCTATTGACAAATTCAGTGAGTAATTTTTGCTCATCTTCTTTCAAACTACCAAAAATGTCTTTGAAATAATCATCATTACCCACTTTTCTGAAAAATCCTTTCAACAAGTTAATCTCTTCCGCATCATCTCCTGTTCTTGCCTTAGCAGAACCATGTCCCTCCGCATCGGCTGCTTCTTCTTCTTCATCGTCATCATCATGGTCATATTGTGCAAATTCTTCATACTCATTGAGATCTTCCCATTCATCATCCAGCTCCTCTTGTACGTGATGATTGCCTACTAATCCAATGGCAGATTTCACAGTTGTAAAATCTGGTTGCTGAATGTGAAATTTCAATTCGTTGATAAACAATTTGACAATTTTCAAAGGAGCTGAGATTTGTATAAATTTCAAATTCTTTCTCATTGATCTAGTTATGATTCTTTCATTCAAAGAATCATCTGGTACCAATTCATCAGAATTCACCATTATACTGGTTAATCTTGGATCCTTCAACAAGAAAATCTCACTTAATGCCCTGACATTCAATAAAATTTTATCATAACCTCTTATGGTTTCAAAAGCTTGTAACCAAATCGTCATAACTTGACTGAGCAGCATTTCATTACCATTGATTTCAAAAGTTGACAAAAATTCAACAGTTTGTCTTGGTGATGTTATTGCCAAATTGGCAAAGATTAATATCAAATTTTCAATTGTTGGGAATTCCTTGGCTATTATTAATCTTCTTGTGACAGTTTGTAAGATTTGATCCAAATATTGGCCAACATTGGAAATTGATGCGAAATTCTTGATCAACTTGGTAATCAAATCACCCACATTCAGTATTGCCTGATCACTTAAAGTTGGTGACAAATATTTTGATACAATTTGTAGCAAAATATCTAACCCATTTTCATAATTGAAAATATATGTAGTTACAACATCATGGTTTAAAAGTTTGTTGAAAACTTCATTGGAAACTTGTAACAATTGGTCATCATCCGTGGATAAGATCAATTTCGTCAATGAGGGGAAAATATATTTGAAAATCTCTTGATTTAATGGTCTTTCCTCGTCAACAAACGTAATCAAAAATTCCAATGAAAGATCCAATGGCAGAGTGAATTCCACAGGAGATACTGACAATGAATTGTTGATCACGTTGAGCAAGATAGGTAAACCTTCATTACATTGATACAAGAATTCATTTTCTGTTAAACCTTGGACCAAATCACCTATGCATTCTCTTCCGGAATCAGCCAATCCCAAATTACTTGAGTCTTTAAAACAAATTTCCAAGATCAATTTCAAAACCTCTGTAGACAGAGCCAATTCCTTGTTATTGATGCAAATTGCCACAGAAAGACTTTCCAAAAGAGTTATATTGGTATCTTCATCACTCTCGGGGTTTAATTCAATTATAATTTGGATTATGGCACGTTGAATATTCAAGTTCATAATTTTACTACTGATGAAATAATTGAAATAAGTAAAAGAGAACAAAATTCCCGCTTTTGTCAAATCAGTGGATTGATATTGAAGAATTTGTTCCAAGGTTTTCACCCCAAAGGATTGCACATCAATTTGTTTTTCAAATTTCCCGAAAAATCTTGGTAAGATCAAAATCAATCTAAGGACCAAAAACTCATCTTGATAACTTGCCATTATTTCAATCAACTTGTTCAATAATTCCACAAGTGAAAATTCAACTTCAATAGGTTCTTCATTTTGGAAAAGAGCTCCTAATAAGAATAAAGTTGACTCTTTTAATTCAACACTTGAGTCAGTTTGAAAAATTTGATTAAATCTTTCATAAACTTGGCCGAATATAAGCTGACTATTCTCTGTTGAGTCAACCAAGTAGTCAAGAACACTATCACGAATATGTAAATCTATACTCAATCCTGACTCTACTGTAACAAATGAATTGAAATCTCCTGACCATTCTTCTTTCAAATCATCCGGGAGTATCGAAACTTGTATAAGCAAGTCAACAAATCTTTGTAAAAGCTGAGGTTTGCCAGCAAAAGTGAATTTTGAAGATAATGAAGTTAACAATTGAAGCAATTCTGCAAAAAGTTCATTTAAAAATTTAAAAGTTTCGAAATTTGGAATCACTTGAGTCTTTGTAAATTGTTGGAAATCTTGAAAATCACCATCTTTGTTGAATTTGATATTGTTGAGATATTCTAAATCAGTAATGATCAATTCTGTTATTGAGTCTATATGAGGTTCAATTTTCAAATTAAACATATGGTTGAAATTGTTTGATATAGAATTTAAACATCTATAAATTTCAAATTTGTAACATTGTTGTAAGATTAAAGAGTAACTGTCCGGTTGAATTGTTGTGCTTAACAAGTTCATCAATAAATTCAATGAATCGTCTATGATTTTCTTTATTAATGATTTTCTTGTTGCATTCAAATTCAATTGCGTTGAAGATTGAGTCAAACAAATTTCCAACAATTTGACAGCTTCAATCTTAATCTCAACGGGAACATTTGCCCCATGAAGTAAACTGAAACAATTTTGTATCACTGTTTCCCCAACACCACCTTCAAAGAATTGCTCATCAGTGACCAAATCATCGAATAAATCTTTCAATACGGTCAAGCCTCCCAACATTTTGTTGAATTCATTTGACTGGATCATATTATATAAGTCAATCAACAACGTTGGCCATTCATCTGGGTAATCAACTTGTGATATTTGTATAATTGCATATGATGAACTGTTTCTGATCCTCGAATCAGCATTTGAGATCAAAGAGAGTAAAGTAGCCCTTACCGCTATCTTGATCTCTTGTGATATACAGTGAGGTCCAATAAATGATTGGAAAGCCGCAGACCAATAACGAGGAACTAGCCTTTTCAAATGTAATAAAGATGACTGCCTTATATGGATCTCTATAGATTCATTCGATGCTATAGAAATCAAGTTGTTCATCAGTTGAGAAGGATCATTGGCAACAACATGGTTGAAAGATTGTTCAGCGATTATCCTTTGACTGTTGTCAGAAGATAACTGGTTCACCACAAGATTATATATCTCCTCTTGAGAAGATGACATGTTTTCAATGATGCTTGATGAAGCTTCACTCCAAACACCAACCAGATAAATAGAAGAAAAAATTTAGTGAAAAAGACGCGCATTTCCATTAACAATATACAAATCGGGAAATATCTACATTGGGAAGGCTACAGCTAACTATTCAAATAAAATAATTTATTAAAGTTAAAGAAGTGATAAGATGAACTTGTTCAGATTAAAGACATCAATGCCTTTGGTGTTTTTATTTATTTTGCAATTACAGTTGGGATCTGTTTTTTAAGGTACGAACCAACTCTTTCCTGAAACAACCTTTGCTCATTTATACTGGTGTCACTCACATGAAAAAATGACAGAATCTTCAACCTAATCAGTGGATCGGAACTTTTGATAAGATAATGTCTATTTTGCAAGTACACCAGGGCATTTCCATTTCCATCAAGGACAGCATCACCATCGAAACTTTTTTCACCCAACCTCACAAATTCTGGGTCGATATGGATGAGCACAGTGTCCGTATACGTCGTGAGCATAACCCTATTGACACCAATGTAACAGGCAGTTGTGACTAATTGACGGACTGTCTCTTGGAATTCATTGATTTTGGTAGCATTAGATATTCCAAACCCAGTGTCAGGGTCAATGATGAGACTAAATTCATCATCTTCACCTTCAATATCATCTCTCACTTCATTGATTTCATTCCAATCCGAGCTGATCAAGCCATCACTTTTTTGAGTCAAAAGGTGATAGACACCCCTCAACCGCATAGCAGGGGTTCTGGTTTCTCCTAAAGCGGTACAGGATATAGCTTCTAGGTCACTTTCTTCAGGACCCTGAGTCAGCCCCAATCCGACAAACATATCTGGAAAACAATGAATGCCCATAAAATTAGTGTAAGATACACCACCAGTATTGAAAATTGCTTCCGTTACGGTATTGGCAACATCACCTCCATTGATGACTCCGTGTTTTTGTTTGGAGAACGGGTCAATCAAGCAAACAAGCTCTTCTATTTTGGATTCCAAGCTGTGGATGATAGGACACTCAATGACATCATATAAATGTCTAGTCAAGCAGTCTTCAATTGAGCGCTCATTTGACGCAACCGGCTTCAAATTCTGGTTTTGACATCCGAGCTCGTGCTGACGCCATTCAAGGTAATTGTCCTCATAACTTGCCACGAACCCTTTAACAAATGTCTCATAAAACTCATTTTCATCACCTTCATTTTCTTTGCAAATACTGGTTGAAAAATGAACAGCACTGCGAAAATATTGATGAGGAATTTTATATTCTTTACCTTCGATGGTGTAGGTTTTTGGAATAAATTTTGGATCCGGTGATCCTGTAGTATCAGGGTCACTTCTTGTTGCGGTGAAGTTTATTCTATTGAGAGTTGGAAGGGGAAGATTAAGAAGCGCTCTTTGTCTGTTTTCCCTAGATAATAAATCAAATATAATGTCTTCCGACCGAGGTAAATTCAACTTTTCATCTAATATGACACCTCTTGGTAGTTGAACATTTGGCTGGTCCACCAATGGAAGGTGCTTGAACTGGAAATACTGTGACATTGTTGATGGTGGTTACAGAATGACTTCAACAGTCCCCTTTTTTTTCAAATATGCATATTTTTTTCTGCAATCTGTATAACTGGGGCTTTCTCTAATCTACATATTTGACTAAATGGATAATAGACAACAAATGTTTGAAAGATGATTATTTTTCATTGTGATTATTACAAAGATTGATCGATGGAGCTTTAACTATATTGCAAGATCAGACTCTCAGTAACTTTAAATAACGAAAACTACAGGGATATTTATGTTAGACAATAAGATAATCAAATTGGTACAAAGATCAATGTATCTCATGATTAATCGAAACAAAATTCGATGAGAACAATCATTTAGAGCAAGGATTCGATCATGAAGTCTATTGACGAACTCCTCGGTGAAATCTTTTAAAGAAAAACTAGACCCGCTTGAACAGGATATCGTTATGGATGCAATTTTCAATAAGCTTCAATTACAGGAACCAAATCACAAAAACTTTGTCATTGAGGAAGATCCCTTTTTTTGTATTGTACTAATTGGCCACTGGATTACTCTTTAAGGTTTTCATCGTCCAATTATCATCAGAACTTGTCCTGCTATATTCAAGAATAACATTTTAAGTACAAGAAGATTATATTTTTGAAATTTTTACAAGTTATTAACTTGGCAAGTAATTCTATTAGATGTTATAGAAAATTGGTAACATTGGATGGCCAATCAAAGAAAG
This sequence comes from Nakazawaea holstii, assembly GCA_003706265.2. NCBI lineage: Eukaryota > Fungi > Ascomycota > Pichiomycetes > Alaninales > Pachysolenaceae > Nakazawaea > Nakazawaea holstii. The sequence continues at coordinate 82,103 of PPKU02000035.1, read as the reverse complement.
AACTTTCAAGATCTTGCCAAACTTTATCGATGGCTTTTAAACATCAACGAAGTTGAATTGTTACAAAACTCTAAGAATTGTTTCAATGATGAGTTGATTATTGAGAAATTCACCAGCCTTAATTTTTTAAACAAGAACGGAAATATTTAAAATGAATTGTTGGTAAGTTTCAAGGGTATATTAACGGGAAACAAAAACAGTGAGACTTGATAACTCAAATCGAAATTTCGCACAAAGAATTGAGTATGGAAGAAATTTCAGTCTCAGTGATTATACAGAAAATGATTTGATTTGAGTGATATCTATTTACAATATTCAATTACCTTTTACAAACCTTTTGGATCAGTGTCAACTGTTTTCCCAACACCTTTACGGGTTTTGGGAAAGGATAAAAGTAGAAATTGCACTATTAACACATTATTGTGCTACTTCAGTCTGCTGATATACATCAATTTTTAAAAATTGAATATCAGATTCGTAGTGTTCCAGGAATTTCTTTGATATTAGTGACATCAGTTCACACCAATCTGTTAAGAATCGATTATTGTGAATCATCAGCCAATGTCTTACTGATTTAGAAGAAGCGATTTTCTTGACTAGCAAAGATTGCTCTATGACTAAATGGCAAAGATGACTCTTGACAATTTTTGTTAGTATTGTAGAGCTGATGAGATCCAATGTTACATAATTTTTTTGCATTTTTTAGTCATCCGCTCATTTTATCAAACCTTACACTTCACATCTTGAGCAGGAGATAGACCGAAGAGCTAGCCACACTTTATTTCCGTGCTGAATGTAGTAAAAAGCATGCAAGAGGAAGACGACATTTTTGGCTTAGTCAGAAGGTCACTGCCCCACATCTCAGTGTAGTTTTTTAGGAAAGGGACTTGTCAACGTCATCACCATTCTCAGTCAATATAGGCTCTATATAACAACTACGGAAACGCAGCTCACACAAAAATTACACGCATAAAACAGATTCCAATTGCAACCCCAGTGTTTATATGGTTCTCAATGAAGACGTTTCCAATGAGATCCGAGTCACTTACTAAGAAGTGTCTATATATAAACTGGTCTCTACATACAGACAGATAAAGCGGACGGATAAATCGCCACATCCGCTTAAGACGGTTTTGTGTCGTCCTGTTGGTACAGGTGCGTGGCACCTCCACTACCCGTATCCGTATCCGGGTAGCCGGGGTCTCTCCCGCTTTACAGTTTTCCCTTACTGTAATAAGCTGAGCTGTTTAGTTAAGCGCCCACACAGAAGCACACAGAAAGAATTTTTGCTCTTTGCACTAGGGAGACGACGGTTGTGTTTGTATAAATTCCAACAAGATTTCCACATACCAACTATTTATTATTATTTATAATTAATATCAATATTAGCAATAATAACAATAATAATATACTAATACTCATATAAAAAATGTCATCAAACTCATTAGCTCAATTAAAAGCCTCAGGTACCGTCGTTGTTACTGACACCGGTGAATTCGAATCAATTGCCAAATTTACTCCACAAGATGCCACCACCAATCCATCATTGATCTTGGCCGCTACAAAGAAACCTGAATACGCTTCATTGGTTGATATTGCCGTCAAATACGCAAAGGAAAATGCCTCCACTGTTGATGAACAAGCCACTTTGGCCTTGGATAGATTGTTGGTTGAATTTGGTAAGGAAATCTTGAAGATTGTTCCAGGTAGAGTTTCCACCGAAGTTGATGCAAGATTATCATTCGACAAAGAAGGTTCAATCAAGAAGGCTTTAGAGATCATTGAATTATATAAATCAGTTGGTATCTCCAAGGAAAGAGTTTTAATCAAACTTGCCTCTACATGGGAAGGTATCCAAGCTGCAAGAGAATTAGAATCAAAATACGGTATCCATTGTAACTTGACTTTATTGTTCTCATTTGTTCAAGCTGTTGCCTGTGCTGAAGCTGAAGTCACTTTGATTTCACCATTTGTCGGTAGAATTTTGGATTGGTTCAAAGCCAACGGTGGTAAAGAATCATACTCTGGTGAAGAAGATCCAGGTGTTGTTTCAGTTAGAAAAATTTTCAACTATTACAAAAAATTCGGTTACAAGACCATTGTTATGGGTGCTTCATTCAGAAACGTTGATGAAATTAAAGCATTGGCTGGTTGTGATTTCTTGACCATTTCTCCAGCTTTATTGGACAAATTGTTGAACTCAACTGATCCAGTTCCAAAAGTCTTGGATGCTGCTTCAGCTTCTTCAACCGACCTTGAAAAAGTTTCATACATCAACGATGAATCATTATTCAGATTCTTATTGAACGAAGATCAAATGGCTACTGAAAAGTTATCTCAAGGTATTAGAGGTTTTGCTGCTGATTGTGTTACCTTGTTGGATCAATTGAAAGAAAAAGTTTCCGCTTAAGGGTTTTTGCCTTTCTTCACTTGTATAGTCTCTTTAAGGAATTTTTACGACATTTAATTTTTATACTAGCAGAAATGTAAGTATATGTATTTATATAAATTCTATTATAATTTTTCAGTTAATTCTGGTACAATTTCAAACAAGTCACCAACAAGACCGACATCAGCAATGTTAAAGATTGGAGATTCTTCGTCTTTATTGATGGCAACAATAACTTTACTATCTTTCATACCGGCTAAATGTTGAATAGCACCACTGATTCCAATTCCAATATACAACTCTGGAGCAACAACTTTACCAGTTTGACCAATTTGTAAAGAGTTATCGACAAATCCACTATCAACAGCAGCTCTCGAAGCACCAATAGCAGCATGTAACTTAGTAGCTAAAGGCTCAATCAATTGTTCAAATTGTTCTTTGGATTTTAAACCTCTTCCACCACTCACGATTACCTTGGCAGAACCTAAATCTGGTCTTGTGGATTCTACGATATTTTCTTGAACAAATTCCACCGTTGATGAAACTTCAGTAATGGCGTTGAATTCTTCTATTGGGATTTCTGAAGAATCTTGGGCAGGTTCCGGTGGTGTGAATGTAGATGATCTAAATGAAGCCAATATCAAATTTTGATCAGTCTTGATTGTAGCAATGGCATTTCCCGCATATATCGGTCTTTGGAATTGGTTCAGGGATTCAACTTTGATAACATCCGAGATTGGTTGAACATCCAATAACGCTGCTACTCTAGGTAAGATGTTCTTACCATTGGCAGAAGTTGCTGTGACAAAATGGGTGAAATTTTTCGATTTGACAATATCAACAACTAATGGACTCACATACTCTGCTAAATAATGATCATATTTACTGTCTGAGTTAACGATTATTTGAGAAACAAAATCTTTATATTGAAATAATTGCTTAGAAGCTTCCTTTGATTCAGATCCAATTAACAAGGCCGTTACTGGATAACCTAATTGCTTTGCTGCAGTTAAATTGGATAATGAAGAAGAGGTGATTTTCCCATTTGCACTTTCAATGAACGCTAGTGTCGATTGAAGTCTTATCCTGGATGATGAGCCAAGAACAGAAGAGCACAACTTGAACATCTTGTGATTTGTGTTGTTGTTATAATTCAGATGGTCTTCGACAAGAGCTGACTCTGGTTTTGTGGAAATATCCAAAATGACTCAATTTTCCAAAAAGCTCAAAAACTTTTTTGATCTTTGGTGAACTACCCCTTTCCGCTTTCCGTCTGGAGAAGAAGAAGAAGAAGACAGGCGGAGGAGGAGGAGGAAGCCCACCCGATCCATCTCCGCCTCCGCCTTTTAACAAAAAAGATGCTTTTCAAGTGAAATAGAACAAGGTGAAGAAAAGTGATTGAACAAGTGACAACTCATCACAAGACCCATGATGAATGAAACATATCATGAACTTGCTAGCCGAGCGATTGACATATTAAGGTCGTCCAACAATTACAGAATAATCATTGTCTTGATAGGTAGTCCAGGCAGTGGGAAATCTACGATACTGAAGGAAGTGTGTGATATAATCAATTCTAAACTCCATGATTTACCATTGATACCAAACGACAACAAGGAAAATGAACAACATGTGACGCGAGAGATTCAAGAGTTCTTAAATGGGATCTCAAACCATAAGATCATTGAAGACTTGGAAGATGATAATTTCAAGCCTTATAAGAGTCAGAGATCTAAATATTTGACAGAATTGTATGGCAAAGGTGGTGAAGATACCAAAATCACGATACGGAAATCTGCACCGGGTGACGGAGGACAATTTGCCACATATGTACCGATGGACGGGTTCCATCTCTCTAGAGACCAATTATCCCATTTCAAAGATCCAGAATATGCAACTTTCAGAAGAGGTTCACCTTTTACATTTGATAATGTCAATTTGATAAATATGACCAAAATCTTGAGAATGACAATGGATTATAAACTAACAAGGCAAGATATCAATTTCATCAATGATGATACATTACCAACTTTAGAAATCCCTAGTTTCTCTCATCATTTGAAAGACCCAGTGCTGAATGGTATAACAATTCCATCCAGTTCAAGAATCTTGATAATGGAAGGTTTGTATTATTTATTACAAGATAAGAATTGGAAATCCATACCGGACTCATTACTGCATGGGCCAATTCCCGACCATGATGTTTTCATAAACAACCTAAGGGGGGAAATTTCCAAAGTGCCGATTTTGACGAATTCAGGAATCGAATTTTGGAAAATTCACATTGATGAAGAACTGAATCTGAAAAGAGTGGCAAAGAGACATTTACAAAGTGGGATTGTTGATGATTTGGTGAAAGGTGAAGAAAGATTCAAATTGAATGATTCAATCAATGGAGAAATGTTGATGCACAATTCTTCACCTTGTGATTTGAATATTTATAGTATAGAGGATACGGTTCATACATGAGATTAAAAGTTGGTTAATCAATAGTAATAATAATGAAAAAAAATTTAATGCTTATATGTATATATGTCTGTGTCTTTGTCTTTGCACTTGTGTGTGATTATCAACTTCATCCACACAAAGTAGTTGCAAATCTGATAAAAGATTGAAAAATAAATGACAATGTCCAATTGTTTATAACGTCCAATGTGAAATACAAAAAAAAAAAATAACACCACCAACTCATGAACTAAATAAATAAAATACAAAGTGAATAAGTTGAAATCAATAATCAATAATAATAAGAAAAAGCATTCGTCATCATCGTTTCAACTTCTAAATAAAGGGGAAGGGGGAATGTAAAGTATTACAAAACTCATCAAGAAGAATTTGTACTTTTCCCCAAACTTGCCAATTTTCTTCTACTCAACATTGTAGAAGCGTTTAATTTCAAATCGAAATTATTGATCGAATCCTGTATGTAATCATTCTCAGTTTCAAATTTATATGCAGTTTTAAACATCCTTGGTTTAGAATCCTTCGGAACCGGTGTCTTTGGTAATTTTGTATGTGGTTGGTGATGTGCATACTCTTTCGAACTGGTATTAGTATCTTCAGAATTGAAATGGATAGCCTCGTTGATACAGATTGTTGGTTTGTTAATTATCGGTTGAAATCCATTGATCAATGAATTCTTCTTATTCAACGTTGGTATCTCTTTATCGTCAATTTCGTCATCATCTTCGACTTCATGTTCTTCATCTTCAGAAAATACAATAGAACTATCATCGCTATCAAGTTCACTTAAAAATTCCTCCTCTTCTTCACTGATTTTCATATTATCAAACAGTGATTTACTCAGTTGTTGCAATTGAGCAGCATTTGAAGTGTCAAATGCAAATCGTATCAGCTCCAGTCTCGGTGTCAACAAGCTCTCCGAAGTATCACATTGAAATTGTTGGTACAAGAATTCATTGTTGGTAATCTTTGGATAATCAATTGCCTTGTTTGCCTTCTTATTTGAAATTTGTAATATCCAAGGATCATTTAAAAGATCATCTATTGTATATCTCTTGGATGAATCCACTGTTAACAAGTTGCTCACAAGATCCTTGGCTGATTGACTTATCTCATTCCACCAAGGACTTAAAAAGCAATAATCCCCTTTAGAAACTTTTTCCGCCAAAATCTTAGGATCGCTATCATAAAATGGAGGGAACCCACATAGTAAAGTATACAACACGCAACCTAATGAAAAGCAATCCACGGATTTGGAATACGATTCATCTTTCAATATTTCAGGTGCGGTGTAACCCTGTGTACCCACTGGTGTCTTGGTATTGTTATCCCACAAGATCTTGGATAAACCAAAATCTGCTATTTTAACCACTCCAATAGTCCCGGCCCCAACACCATCGATAAAGACACCCTCATCTAACTTGCTGTTATCATCGGATTTCCGTCTCGCTTTCAATTGTTGCTTTGGAGACCTCTGATTATATTTAGTTGGCACAAATAATAAATTCTCCGGTTTGATATCTCTATGTACAACTCCAACTTCTTCATGTAGATATTTCAATGCCATGGCCACTTGTATTATAATATGCCTGGACAATTCTTCACTGAAATAAGTATATTTGATGATTTGATTGAAAATTTCCCCACCTTCAACCAATTCCATCATCAAGTAACAAAATTGATTAGAATTCTTGTATGAATACAATCTCACGACATTTTTATGATTAATCTTGGACATTATTGATATTTCCTTCAATACAGAATTAACCTGTTGTAATGACATGTGAGACTTATCAATGATTTTAATTGCAATGTTCTTGTGTAATTCATTATCAAAGGCCTTGTAAACTTTGGAAAATGCTCCTTCACCTATAACTTCTATCAAATTATACCTCGGTAATATCTCTATATAGATATTCAGAGCTTTATCCGTATGCACACTTTCATCAGAAGAATTTGGTTGATTCATCGTCACAGAACCTCTGTTGATGAAGTTCTTGATATTACCAAACACCGTCATGGTTTCGCCAATTTATCTGTTAGATGTATATATTTATAATCTTCTCAAAACAACTTTGAAGCACAATTATTATGGAGAAATATCTTTGTGGAATGATTCAAAAAGGTATATATATACATATAAATATATATACAAGATGTATATATATTGTAATATATATATATATATATATATGAGGAGATGAATCGTTGAGGACAAACGATAAGGTAAGGCTCAAGAATACGTTATATGTCTGTAATAATATATGGATATCCAATCTATTCTAAGAACTAATTTCAGGAACTATTAACAGAAAAACGTACCTTTCTGCCATATTTGATTGGCACTCTTTGTTTACACGTGCCACTACCAGAGTCTCTCAATATTAGCACTCAACCCATTGAATGATCAATGACTGTGTATCATTCAAGGTCTTTGGTGATCCTTCTTTGTCCCCGAACTGAGACATTGTCGATCCCATTTCTCAATTCAGCAACTTTTCACACCCAAAACCTAAAAACTTGACTCAGTTACTCAACTGAACAACATACAGAAAATGACGACAATCTTTGGTAAATCAAAAGTCACTCTGCATATAAATATATTTATAAATTGCAGTAACTGATTTACGACTTTACGTCGAGATATCTTTTATATATATATGTATATATATTAGCGAAACTCAGATGACGATAAATCCTGACTTTATAAGAATGTCTTCATTAAACCTTTTTTTCAAGAGTTTATAAAAGTACTTTGAATTGACTTCTTCTCATAACTATTATAATACTTGCACTTGGTCAATTTGCTTCTTGTCGAAATGTGGCTGCCCTTTTAAGAGAGAGCTTTGGAGCTACTCATTTTTACATTTTTACGTGATAGGCGATGAAAATAACTGTATGGCTAGCCAAGCAGATCAGCTGTAAGCTCATCTTCACTAAAGAGTACCCCATTCCGCTATATTGGATTTAACTAGCTTGGGATTCTTAGCATTAGGCTTTTTGAATTTCCCCCCGATGCGATCAACAAATTTGATAAGACTTTGTAGCAATTTTACAAACGTCGTATTTCCCCAATTAAAACCTTTAAACATATCCAAAAATTTCATCAACTCAAATAGATCGTTTTTTATTCTTGAAGCATGGGAAACTGGCTCAAATCTTGGATATCTCACAATTTGTAGTGTGTTCTCTCTGATAGTTCACAAGTTGAGTACAATCTGTAGCTTCACCCCTACACTATATCCTCCCCGAGAGTTATTCAAATGATAAGATATAATTTATTCCATAAATAATGATTAAAACCTATGAATTCGAACACTTGTCAACATTAGTGTTTTATTATTCACCAGTTGAAAAGCCCTCAACTTTGCCATCCAAAATGTGACAAACCATCTCTTATTTTCACAAATATTCACACTTTGATGTATGATGACCTAACTCCATACGGTCCCTCTCCCTCAGCCCAAAAAAGTAGTGAGAATTCCACCATTAAAAAAGTGTTATAAAAATGGAAGAAGAAAAAAATTTTCTTTTATAAGCAAATGTTTTCCATATAGATTATATACATCAATGAACTATCATGGGACAAATGATAAGTATGTGATTTACCAATGATTGTTGAATGATATGTGTTTCATGATTAAATGATGAATATCACCTAAATTTTAATTTATATATATAGGAAGTGCCGTGTGAACGTCTTCTGGACTTGAGCATAAACAGGGATCTAAATCTGAGATTATAAAATCAATTGAAACATGATCATTCAACATTAGCTTTATTCAATATCAATAATTTATACTAACATTCACAATCAATTAAGTAGCATTCTAATAAGACAATAATATCAAAAACAAATTCATAAGTTACTGTAATTTTAAAACTAGACAAATAAAAAAATAATAAAAAAATTATATATATTTATAAATATATTAATAATGGTAATAATACAAAAACGTTAATCAAATTACAGAACCTTGTTTCTTAATCTGAAAGCCAAATATTCCGCACTAGGGCCAAAACTGTTGAGCTCACCTCTATGCAATTGAATCTCTTGTTGTTGCTCCTCTTCCACTATTTCTCCCTCATCTTCAACAATCTCAGATTGAATCTCTTCACCGTTCTGACCAAGCTCTGTCTTTCTTACGCGACGCCTTACAGGAGGCAAAGTGTCTTGAAACTCTTCTCTCGCCAAACTGTGACTTCCAGATGGGATCGTGCTCTTGACTTTGGTGCTGGTGGAAACGGCAGAAGCTTCATTAAACCTCAAGATATGGTTATTGCCCTTGTTATGAACAGATTCATTAACAATTCTATTCTTCACATAGACAGGAGCACCCCTGAACCATAGAGATGGAGTCTTTTTAGAAATTGGTTGTTGCTCTTGTTCATGTTGCATTGTTTGAACTCCATTTGCTTCTTCATCCTCTTCATCATCAGTCTCGTCGCTTGCGTATACATCTTGATCATCTTGCAGCTTCCTCTTTAACGATTTTGGAGCAACACTTGGCTCTTTCAATTTGTTCAACAAATCATACTGTTGTAATTCAGTGATCATATACGATGGAGAAAATTTCATCAATCTTTCCTTATTGACAAGATCCATCTTATTACTGAAGATATTGGTCAACTCATCGTTATCATCCAATTTTTTTTGCAATCTGTTTGGAATGATAAAGGTAGGTGATGACGTTGATTGATGGAAATTGGAAACTGTATGTATAACTTGACTATAAGGTGAAGGTACAACTTTACCTGTGAAAGCTTGGTTGTAATGAGATGTATTGTTTTTATAATACCTAGAAGCCTGGTAAGATGAAGCATAGTCATATGGTGATTGCAGTGGTTCCTGTGGAACTGTTGAAATTTGCTGCGATAAGGGACTTGGTGTCGCTGTGTTCTGTTGAGAAGTTTGTGTTGTATTTTGTGTAAACTGTGGAACATAATTGAACTGAGGAGTAAACTGCCTATTGTTATTATGACCATTTTGTGGACTAGATTGTGATTGCATCAGCATATGTTGTTGTGATGGCATTGGTGAATCATTTCTTGTTCCTATGTTGTTCAATTGTGTAATATTCTTTCTAACAACCAAATTTCTAGCAGGACTCGACAAATATTGTCCCAAATCATCATCCAACAGAGGACCTCTCTTGTAAACACCACCGATCAAAGGTGGGGCGTTTAAAGATGCAATTATCGGTTCTGGTATTGGATCATTTATCGTTGCATTTGGAGGTAATAAATGCATCAAAGGTGATGTATATTTTTGAAACCATCTTAAACCACCGTTTGGCAACGGAATAATAGGATCATCAATCTCTCTAACTTCATCGGGGATACAAGCTTTCCATGTTCTAATCTTGTTGAAGTTTTTATCATGATCTGAATATCTAAATTCACAAACAAACATTGGACCAAAGACTTTGAAAGCAGGCTCTCCTCTTTGATATCTTGTGAAATAATTGACATAACATGGACCCAATATATCTTGAACCAAGTGATCTCTATATTGACCCGTCTTAAACACCTCGTTTTCATAAAACAATCTATCAACCCTATGAACGGTTTGTTCAGGTCTATAATACCAACACACGTTGATATAACGTTTATTACCATCTTCAGGCGTGGACCAAATTCTGAAAATTTGAGCAGGAATAGGCTTTGTCTCATCATTTGGATTTCTCAAAAGGACCCAATCTCCAATCTTGTATTTTCTTCCATTATAATCCAACAAGTCAATTGGTATTCTCATGCCATGAGCATCACTTGTCAAGTAAACTGAATCAGGCTTTGCTAATTCTTCACTTATTAGTCTTTTACAAACAGTTTCGAATTCTATCACTTCATTCAACAAAGGTGGATCCGGAGCTTGTGATGCATACAATTTGTTGTTTTCAATCACCAAGAACAAATCCGTCAAGTAAGACTCAACATCTGGATACTTTCTTTGTTTTATCTTGGTTCTTATTATCTCAAGGCACATTGGATTTTGAATCTTTCTATAATATTGAGGGTTTGTTTGTTGATTTGGTAACCTTTCAAATGGCAAATATAATGGCTCACCTCTCGCATTTCTCTGTTTCTTCATAACTCTCATGATGCTCTTGATTCTTTGCTCATGAGGTTTATCGATTACAGGAGGCTTACCTCTTTTATTCCACGTCTCGAAAACCTCTCTTTGATTTGGATGAGGTGGTAAAGCTGTTGTTGTATTCAATACAATTGGGGAAGGCTTTGGTGTCATAGCAGTTGTCTGATCCAAAGTGAGCACTTGTTCAACTGGTGTAGGTTCATAATCCTTAAAAACACTTGGTGGTATAGACGATGTTGAAAAAGAAGGAATAGGTTCATACTGCTGCTGCTGGTGCTGCTGTTGTTGTTGTTGTTGTTGTTGTTGTGGCAGCGGCGACGCAAATTGCTGTTGTGATTCCACTTCATGATACAAAGCAGTCAATTCCTTGTTGTGATCCGTTTCGATTTTTTGATACGGGTCGTATTCTGGTTTCTTCTCTTTGAAGTCATGTTCCACTTCATACTGATTAAAAGTAGTATTATCTGCATCACTATTGGCAAGGGATTCAAAAGTTGCTGGCTCTTCTCCCGGCAAAGGCCCCAAATAAGGGTATGAGACTTTGCTTCCTCCGAATATTTTGGGATCACTTTGCAATGCAGGGATCACTTCCTCTTTGATATAATTATCCAAAACAACGGCCGACTCATAATAATCTGAACCGATTTCATTATAAAACCGGGCATTCCAAGTGATCTGCACCATGTCCACAACAAATTCTTGGGCATTGTCGTACCTGGCGTTTTTAATCAGTTGAGAAATCTTGTGCATGGACTGCGGTTTCTTGATTATCTTGTAGTAATCGGTGTAAGATCTCAATGGTAAAGCATGAAATGCCAATTTGATAGGTATGACAGATGGCAAGTCATAACTTCTCTCAAACAATGGTCTCAACGCATTATTGAGATATTGCCTTTCTGCCTGGTCTGGTTTAGGCTCTTTCACCTTTATCTTCGGCATAGTCCTATTTGATTGATGGATCCTCGATGTCAAGACAGATTTTGGAAAAAAAGTTGTTTATTGTTTTTGGTACACTTTTTAACGTGTTGAAGTTTTTTTTCTTTCTTTGACTTTTTTCTCTCAATTTTATTTTGAGAAGGAAAAGACACGATTCTTGATATCTGGAACACTACTAGTGAGAGATAAACAGATAATTGGATAGATAGATAGGTAGATGAGAGATGATGATATAGAGATGGACCGTCCAGTGAAGAGACAAAGAGTGGTGGTGGATAAGAGGCTAGCCTCTTTCCAAGAGTACTTGTTGAGTTGTAAAAGTGTATTGACATTATGTGGTGCTGGTTTAAGTGCTTCCTCGGGTTTAGCAACGTTTAGAGGTTCAGATGGCTTATGGAAAAATTTCTCTTCAATTGACTTGGCAACTCCAGATGCCTTTGATATTGATCCTGGATTGGTATGGCAGTTCTATACTTATAGACGATACTGTGCTTTGAATGCCCAACCGAATAATGGTCATAAACTGTTGGCACAATTGTCAAAGATATCATTACAAAACAAAATTAACTATTTGACGTTAGATCAAAACGTTGATGAATTGACAATGAGAGCGGGTCATTCAATATCAAACTATTTACAATTACACGGGAGTTTATTCGATCTCAAATGCACCAATTTCTTGTGTTCATTCGAAGAGAAGCAGAATCACAAACATCCATTAACACCAGCACTTGCCAATTGTGAGGATGAATTCAGTGTGAATTCAACAAGGCAAAACACTTCAGAGTCCCCTGAATTTATCCCTGTGAAGAGCATTCCTGAGCTGGAATTGCCGCTTTGTCCTTCTTGTAAGACAGGGTTACTTCGACCTGGTGTTGTTTGGTTTGGGGAACCTTTACCCTTGAAAGTCATCGATAAAGTTGATGAATTCTTGATAAAAAATGATCCTGTTGATTTGATACTAGTGATAGGAACCAGTGCCTCTGTATGGCCCCTGGCTGGTTACATTGATAGAGTAAAACAACAAGGAGGTAAAGTTGCTGTATTTAACACAGAAATCGATGATATTGAAGAGTTGGAACAAGTTGATGATGATGATGACAAAAAATTTGCTGGTTTTGGGTTCGTGGGTGATGCTGCGGAAAACTTGCCAATACTGCTTGAGCCATTGATTGGGAATGATTTAATGACAAAGAAATGATATTTTTAAGTATTTTCGAATCAAGGGATCATATTCATTATGAATAAATAAATTAACGAAACTATAAAATTTACTATTTTGATATATTTAATTGCTCTCCTTCTTAATTGTATCTACAAACAAAACCTATAATTTAAAAGTTGATTGGCTTATCAAAAGTGGCCAAAGCAGCTTCTTTGAAAGCTTCTGACAAAGTTGGATGAGCATGACATACTCTGGCAATATCTTCTGTTGAAGCACCATATTCTATAGCCAAACAAGCTTCAGCGATCATTTCACCGGCATTTGGACCAATTATGTGGACACCCAATACTCTTTGAGTTTCAGCATCAGCAATAAATTTGACAAAACCTTCAGTATCCAAGTTGGTCTTAGCTCTTGAGTTAGCAATAAATGGGAATTTACCAACCTTATAATTAATACCAGCAGCTTTCAATTGTTCTTCAGTTTGACCAGTCCAAGCAACTTCTGGGTGTGAGTACATAACTGATGGAATATTACCATAGTTAACGTGACCATGACCATGTTTGATATATTCGGCAGCGGCAATACCTTCTTCTTCAGCTTTATGAGCCAACATAGGACCAAATGTAACATCACCAATGACTCTAATATGTGGTTTGTTGGATCTGAATTCTGAGTCAATGACTAATCTACCCTTGTTATCAAGTTCTAATCCGGCGTTCTCCAAACCTAAACCTTCAGTGTATGGTCTACGACCAACAGCAACCAACAAGACATCAGCTTCCAATGATTCAGACTTTCCGGTCTTCTTATCTTCATAAGTGATTGTGACAGCGTCACCGTTCTTTTCAGCGGAAACAACTTTAGCTCCCAATTTGAATTTGAAACCTTGCTTTGTTAAGAATTTTTGAGTAGCTTTGGCAACTTCACCATCCATAGAAGCACCAATAGCGTCTTGGAATTCTAAAATTGTGACTTCTGAACCCAATCTTGAGTAGACTGAACCCATTTCCAAACCAATGATACCACCACCAATAACGGCAAATCTCTTTGGAACTTCTTTCAAAGTTAAAGCACCAGTGGATGAAACAATTCTTTCTTCATCAATGGTGATACCTGGGAATGGTGTGACTTCTGAACCTGTGGCGACAATGAAGTGGTCAGCAGATAAGACGGCAGCTTCTCCACCTTCAATTGGGTCAACTTCAACGGTCTTTTCATCCAAGAATTTACCATTACCTTTGTAATATTTAACCTTGTTTTTCTTTAATAACATTTCAACACCACCAGTTAATTGTTTAACAGCTGTGTCCTTTGCCTTTTGGAAGTTATCCATGTTGATAGTAGCACCACTAACATCGATACCTCTATTTTTGGAATCATGTTGAATGGTATGGTATAAATGCGAGTTGTTTAATAATGATTTTGATGGAATACAACCAACATTCAAACAGGTACCACCTAAGGCCCCTCTCTTTTCAATACAAGCGGTGTCATAACCTAACTGAGCAGCTTTAATGGCGGCAACGTAACCACCTGGACCACCACCAATGACGACAACATCGTGTTTCTTGGTAGCAGCATCAGCCAAGTTTCTAATTTGATATGACAAATTTTTTGAAATAGGACGGACAAATGATGATCTCAACATATTGTATTTGATTAAAAGTTTGATTTTCCTTTGAATGGACGATTCTCAAAAGTTGATAACTGATTATAACAAATCAATTAATAATGTCTTTTCACAGGAGATTTTTTAAACTTGTAGTACCACCTATTTTGATGAAGTTCCGTTAATTATTTTTTTTCTCTCGCCTTTCGCTCAATGGAAGGATCACTTCAGGCCGGGTTATCAAATGGAATGGAAAACAAGGGCTGTTTGCTTCTTTTTCTCGGATCCGAATTATTATCACGAAGGATACTATTATTACATGGTGTTACTAACCTTTTGGGTGTTTGATATGTAATTATCTCTACATGACTTCGTTATTGAAATGTTTGACTTACACAAGCTGACCATGACTGCACACAAGAGATATGCTATATATCAATTTGGTATGTACCAAACCATTCGAAATCTATTACATAGTAAGCACTAAAACACAAACACAGGATGAAAGGCGTTTGCCTTTGAACATCACTTTGCCAGTGTTATACTTTCAAGCATATGTGTCCCATGAAACCTTAACTTTGATAGGCAAAATAGTTATTGCATAAGTCAAGATGACACACTATTCTTTGCACATGGGATTAAAATGACGTGCCTAGTCTATCTTCTCCGGGTTTGCTATCAGTCATACTCTCAAATTTTCGCGATCGTTACCAGTACTACTTACTTTCTCACTTTCTTTATATTCCTCTATCTTGCTCTATCTTGCTCTATCTTTCAAGGGATTTCGATGTGTAAGGCAATCAGGGGCTGAGTGATGATGGTTGTGGCGGTCGTGGTTTGGCTAGTAAATTATCCTCCCACAATTTTTTTTCGCTAACGTATATAAAAACAAGGATTTTAGCACTGCAAATCCATTGACTGGTTTTATTGAAAAACATTACAATAACATGTCTGCGTCATATTTACAAAAGGCAAAGGACTTGATTGCTGCAAATGATTACCTCATGATAAGCAAATCATGGTGTCCAGATTGTCATTATACATATGCCATTTGGAAGAAATATGGAGTTTATGACAAAATCAAAATATTGGAGTTTGACAAATTTGAGAATCAAAAAGAGGCTGAAGAGTTGGAAAAGGCATTCACACAAATTGCGGGAAGAAAATGGGTTCCAACCATATTTTTCAAGCAAGAAAGATTTGGAACTGAAGAAGATTTGAAAAAGCTCGAAAGTTTAGAGAAGACGCAGAAGGTTTTCGAGCAAGTAGGATTATTGTGATAGAACTTTATAGCAAACAAATTAGATCGAATTTTGAGTTTCCCTGCTGTATCTCTAAGACTGCGCAGATATTACTCTTACAAGCTCCAAGTCATCTGACGGGCGATAAGTACTGTGAATTATCTCATAGAATCCATCTAACATGTACTCTCGGTGATTGATACTCAAGCAAGATGTGTTAATTTATAAAGTATGTGTGTTCAATGATCATTTACTATTAATCACTTCTGCTGCATTGCACTCTAAGCTTGTCTTCATCGGTGAAATTGGTCTTTATATTGGATATATATCTACAAAATACTTACAACGTATGTGAGAGAGCCAGAATTTTCAATCTAGGTTCGTATCAAGTGTTTTTGAGTGATCTATTGAGTTAAAACTGTAAAACAGGCCAAAATTTTGAAGAATAACAACTTATTCAAGTAGTTACTAGCAGCTTTTTTCAAACAGTAAGAAAGCAAATTTATGTGCACAGATTTCTGTTGTTCAAAAAGTGATCATACGTTAGCTGCAACTGCATGCATTTACGATTTTAAATTTCTCTTACATGGGCCAGATTCTTGCATGCTTCATGCGCATAGAACTTGCCTTTATTTCTGAAAAATAGATATTTAAATATTGAATTTGTATCTAACGATGTTGTTGTTGCTGACGATACTAAGCTATGAAACTTCATGAAAGAAGTTATTAACCAAAAATATAACTCTTTAGACAAAAATTCACAATTTGCTGTTTTTTTTAATATTAAAGGTCTTCAACTTGGTGCTTTACGAGTAAATACTCTTTAGGAATCTTAGAAGGCTGGAACATGAGCTTCGATGGGCAAGAATGCTTCTGTACGCACATTGAATATTTTTTAAAAAGTAAATTTGAAGAAAAATAATAAGTCGAGGATAGATAAACCGGCGAATGCTTATGCATCAAGCACTTAATAGGTATTCCAACTAAGTACGTGTGAACGGATGACATTGAAGACTTAGTGGGAAAACACTATTAAGACGAAGATACAATTGTTCACGGATGTTCAACGTATATCAGCAGCAGACTTGTTCTCAATGCTCAATTTAAAAAAAAAACAAATAGATCCCCGGTAGTCAAAAAAAAGCTCTGTCAAAAATTACATTAAATATTGCAACCCTAAACTTAAAATTGCACACGCTGCTTTTAGCCTTGAAAGTCGAGAAAAGGGTTTTCTTTGGGACATGCTTTTAGATGACTCTAAAAATGTGTCAAGATACCCACCTCGTAGTTATATCTTGTGATCAGCAAAGCAGAAGCTTTGTAATGTACTTGTTCACAATGTATAAAGTTTCAATATAAAGAGGTCTCTTTTGATGAACAAGTAATTTTTCAGGATGCAGAACCAACCTCCCAACGGTTTCGTAAATCATTCGCACATTGCTTCTCCAGTTTCAAAATTTCTTTTATTCCGGTTTCTTTCTCTGCAATGTGTAACTATGTCTTTGAAAGTTCACAATGTCTCAACAAAAAGCAGCGAATATGGCTAGCTTTCATACATTACCTTTTCGAAGACAAATTAGAGTTTTATCTACAAAATCAGTAAAGAAAAGCCTCAAATAAGATAGGCCAAATTTTTAAACCTCATCTTGTTTTGTGCATATTATGTACATATGGGCAATAATTTTTGCTCAATCTAATGTAGTCAGATGTTTTTTTTTTTGAATGTGGAAAGCAAAAAAAGAAAAAACTGTTTGTAGAATCCACATCAAACCCAATCTAAATGTAATTATTGCATCTGTAAACTCCAGCTATCTTCATACCTTTATCTCGTTCTATGGCCAGTACGGAATCTACTCTACAAATTTCTCATTTTCTTCCTTTCTTCGCCAGAAGATACTAGTCAGTTCATACTCCGGTACAATTGGTATGAATACTCCTCAATGAAACACGTGGGAGATGTCGTCCGTGTAATCTTGTGTTATTGTCACCCATACTCAAATTTCTGTTTGTTTTGATTTTTTGTGTTCGCGTTGGTAATAATTCCTTAACTAGGAAGATATTGAGCTATGTTTTTGTATTCCTACAATAACACCTGACTACAGAAAAACTGAAAAAAATGCTTTGAAGAAGCATCATTCATTTGAAGACATGAAAGTTTCATCATCCTCAAAGGGTTTTGCTAGGTTGCACTGTTTGCCAACCTTTGAGCTATTTGATGCGAAATGGAACGTTTGATTATGTGTTACAGGGCAGTCCCACCCGAGATGTCAAAAGATCTTCTTGAGGGAAAATCTCTTTTTTTTCCTTTGCTCTGGTTCCATTTTTACTCGTAAAGTATCTACTACCTTTGATATTGCCTGTTGTGTTAAGATGGGGTTTCTTTTTGGACGGATCGTGCAGAAATGGACCATTTTTCCTGCGCGAAAATAGAAAATGCTGCGTATGCATGAGTAGAGTTAAACTTGCACAAACAGGCAGATGCCTGATATAGTCAATATTGCTGATCATCTTCTTTTATGTTGGATGTTACGCTGTGTTCGCTGGTATTCCTCCGGCATTTTCTGCAACAAAAAAAGCAGGGTGAGATAAGCTTTTCTCTCTGCTGCTGTTTCAAAAACTAGCAGCATATGCCTACGATGTTAAGAGCTCATGCCTTTTGCTACTACAGCAGATTTAGTATTACTGGCAAAGGTAATAATATCTGAATAAACAACGCGCTTTACAACTTCTCACGTCTAGAGCATCTAGAACTAGCTCTTGAACTGAAACGGGCGAGAAAAGTTCCCAAGTTAGGACTTAAGCAATGATTTTCAAAAACTTTAGCTTTTTATGAATCGTTGGGAAAATCGTAATAGTGTAAGGTTGCACTAGAAGAAGGTGACATGTGATGATAATCACTTTGGAAATGGTAACTGATCTACTGAGCATTTAAATTAGACCACTGAAGTATACATGGGCCCGCTAGTGTATGATGGAAAATTTTGCAAATCTTTGGCTATCCCTGGGCTATCGCTGGGACATTAAGCCTGTGATTGACAAGAGATCTGCACTAGATCTACTGGTAGAACCTAAAACGCTATTTATTTGTAATTTTTTTTTTATTTTTTCTTTGACACGATTACTTCTCACCGATCTTGAATGATTGACTGTAGTTCTAAGAAGCAACGCGGTTTCTGAAAAAATAATTAACAAGAAGACGTCGCAGAATAAAATAGCGTTTCAACCATACTTGAGGCTTCAAAACTTCAATCGTTCACAACGTTAAAATGTAATCACGGCCCGAGGATTTTATTTCAAAGCTGGAAGTTGAAAAATTATTGTAATAGGCTAAATTACGACTAGACTGAGAAAAGCATCCCCAAACGTGTCGCAGTGTCGTACGACGATGGGAACATTTCAAAGCAGGCTTGATGAATTGTTTTTCCTTAATAAGAAATACTTGCAACAATTTTTTTCGTCGCAGAAGTTGAATTATGCATCCTCAAAATCAGGAATTTAATAAACTATCTATTTCTTGTCTCGCATATCACGCGCCATCTACTTGAAGATGATACCTCGTCAAAGAGATTCGCAAGTGCGGAGCAGCACGCTAGCAATTATTTGAGACTAAGAGTTCAAAGAATGACTTGTAAGGGCTAATTTGAGCATTGTAATGACTTCGTACAGTTGAAAAAGTGCAACTAAAAAGTGAGCACAATAGTGGTATTGTATTCATTTTCCGGTGGTGGGTTGAGACTCCTGCAATACGGGATATATAGTTATACAGAACGCCAGATTAGTTGTGTGGGTCACTTCATCTCGGAAGTTTGACGCGGTACTACAGCAAAAAAAAGGGCACTGCCTTTCGGAAAAAGAAACCATACGTACAGAAAACGCACAGATTAAAAATTCTTGACCCGCATTGCGGAATCGTATCTCTCAATTTCTTTTTTAAATCTACTATAGGGGGAAAGTACTCAATAATATTGCTTTGCTTTTTTTTTTATCGCTGTTTTGTTATTTGCATCTTTAGAGACGTGATATGGCTTATATAAGTAGCTTCCCTCCCCTTCACAGTTTGTAACTATTCACAGATTGACTTTTATATCATAATCAATAACGCTAAAATGGAACAACTTTATTTCGACACAAACATATACGGAACTGCTGAAGTCTTTCAACATACGCAGCAGTTGCAACCGGCATTTCAATATCAAGAAGATACAACATACGAGTTCAATAATGCATTGCCAGAAATTGCACCCGTTGACTTAGAAGCAAACCAAGAATTCTTGAATCTTTTATTTTTGCAAAACCAAATAATTCAAGCTCAACAAATTGAACCTGAATCGCTGCTAATAACGCCTACTGAAGAGTTCTTTAGCCAACATCAGAAGTTATTTGAACATTTTGATAGTGAACCAATTTGGTTGAACAACAATTCTAACTTTGATGAGCTTAATATCAGCCATCACTCAGATGAATTGAGACTTCCATTGACTCCCGATCAATCTTTTGAAATCAAATCCCCATTTTTGATCAACTCAAATATACAACAATCCACATTGTTGAAGTCGCGTTCTAAAACCGATTCACATAAGTCCTTGAATGAGGTTGCTAATTATTCAATTACAAGGTCAAGGTCTGCAGGTGGTTCATACAACCCATTTTATGTACCAACTGAATATAGCAGAAGAACAGTATCCCCGTTGAAACGTGAAGCCAAGCTTTCAGAAGAGGAATTAACAAAGTTGCAAAGATCAGCTAATGTTTCCAAGGCTGCAACTCCAAAGGTTAATAACAATTTCATCAGAGAATATAACAACAAGAAGATATCGAAATTCATAAAGGGAACCAAGAAAACTAACAAAGGTTACAAGAATTTCATCAATTATAAATGTACAGGTGATAACTTCGAAAGAGATGAAAAACTGAAAAAGGAGTTGTGATATTGTAATCATTACTTTGTATTCATGTGTCACGTCTTTGGAGTTTAATTGTTCTTATGTTTTTTGTCTTTTCTGTTGTTTGGTTCGGTTTTTTGTGTTTTTTCATTTCTCTTTATCTCATAAATGATGTTTGTTCATCATCTTTATCAATCTTTTATTAATTTATACCATATCTGGTTGTTGGTTTTGGTTAAGGTGTGTTCTTGTTGGTCTTTATTTCCATTTCATCAATGGTTGTCACTCGCTGTCATCAAGATCTACCAAAAAAAACTTAGGAAAGATTTTTACCTTTTAAGTTTAAGTTTAACCCCAATTTTATAAATACTATATATCATCAACCCATTATATACTTCTCATGACAATACTAAAACCCACTTTGTAACAATAAACGCTAAATGAAGCCACGTAAAACATCTATTTTACTCTAATTCATCAAGCAAGAGTTGGCATTTCACAAATAAATTATCTCTCTCGGACACTAAATTGTCTAGTTTGACATCCATTCGCGTTTGTAAAGCTTCCAATTTAGATAGATACTTTGACAACTCAGTTTCCAATTCTACCAATTGCTCTGAAGTCCTATTTTCAATGTCTATTACCGCATTAAATTTATCACTCGTGAGTTTTTTAATCTCTGAAATCAACTCCAAATTGTTGCAACTCGATATATTGAACAATTCCACCAATTGGTCGTCACGCAAGGTGTCATTACTTTTTAGCACCATTTCATATTTAGCAAGGTCTTCTTTCAAATGTGCCAAAAGTTGCTCCTTGTTGAGCTGTGTATTCAAGTGTTTGCCTTCTGAATCCGGTATCACGTCAGTTGCAGTCATATTGTTTGATTGATGAGTTTTGAAGTTGTATCAAATGGATGCTTAACAGACAACAATCTCCTGGTACTGAACATTTTTCTCATTTCTAATTGATCTGTCATTTGCACTGTGTCACTATCTTGAAAGACTCATTTAGTTGTGCAGAGACAGAGAGAGAGAAGAAGAAGAAAAAAAAAGTTGAAAAAAAAGACGAACAAGAGGAAAAAAACTTTTAAAGGTAGAAGCATTGGTATAGATTACAACTGCTTATCTTGATACTACGATGTCTGATCTTCAATTAAACATATTGAAACTGGTTGATGCCAGTAATGGTGTTATCGAGAACTCTTTGGAGGCGTTTCCAGGAGTTGATTCAACCACAATAAAAGGTGCTTTAGACTCTTTATTGGCAAGGTCAATGATCAAATACGATACATTGGAAAAGGAGACTTATACATTAACCGCTGAAGGTAAAGATATATTGGAAAATGGTTCATACGAGTATAGGCTTTTGGATTTGATCACTTCTCAAGTTGAAGGTTTGAAGATATCTGAAGTTGGTAAAGTCTTGGGAAAGAATGGTTCCATTGGACAAGCTAGAGCATTTAAAAATAAATGGTTGAGTAAGAATGGGGATACTTTAGTATCCAACTTTTCAAAAGAAGAGTTGCCAAATGATGACACGTCTATAGAGTTATCTGAAATATCCAAGACTGGAACCTTGAGTGATAAGAAATCGATACAAGATTTGAAAAAGAGAAAATTGATCTCGTTGAATAAAATTGTTTCATACAAGATAACCAAGAATGTCAATTTTGCCTTAACAATCAAACAATTAGAAACAGATTTAACCAGTGAAATGATCACTTCTGGGTCATGGAAGGATGCCGAGTTTAAGCCATATAATTTTAACTCTGAAGGTGCCTTGCCTCCATCAGGTGCATTGCACCCATTGATGAAAGTTAGAGAAGAGTTTAGACAAATTTTCTTTGCAATGGGATTCACTGAAATGCCATCCAATCAATATGTTGAAACTGGGTTCTGGAATTTCGATACTTTATTTGTTCCGCAACAACATCCTGCAAGAGATTTGCAAGATACTTTCTATTTGAAAGACCCTGTCAAGGCCAAAAAACCAGAAGATTTAAAATATTGGGATAATATAAAGAAAGTTCATGAAGAAGGTGCATATGGTTCAATTGGTTATAGATACCCATGGAGTGAAGATGAATCCTTAAGAATGGTTTTAAGAACACATACTACTGCCATATCTTCCAAGATGTTGAAAGATCTTGCACTGGATCCAAGACCGGCAAGATTATTCTCCATAGATCGTGTTTTCAGAAATGAAGCTGTAGACCTGACACATTTAGCCGAGTTCCATCAAGTTGAAGGTGTCTTGGCTGATTATAATTTAACCTTGGGTGATTTGATCAAATTTATGGAAGATTTCTTTGAAAAGATGGGTGTACACGGTTTAAGATTCAAACCTGCTTATAATCCATACACTGAACCATCATTAGAAATCTTTGCATTCCATTCTGGTTTGGGTAAATGGGTTGAAATTGGTAACTCTGGTATGTTCAGACCTGAAATGTTGGAAAGTATGGGTTTACCACCAAATTTGAGAGTATTGGGATGGGGATTATCCTTGGAAAGACCAACTATGATTAAATATGGAGTCTCCAATATAAGAGAGTTGTTGGGTCATAAGGTCAGTTTGGACTTTATCGAGACTAATCCAGCTGCAAGATTAGATGAGGACTTGGTTTAATTTGCTGCGTCGTTTACAAACTAACAAATAAATTAACTAACATACTAATACAAATAACGAAAAACAGATTTGACATAAGTATATATATAGATTTATGAAAATTCAGCTGTTCTTATTATCATAACTATTCTTGTTAGTACGAGATTGGGTAGTCATATTGGTATGCTGGTTCATAGCTTCAAACGTCTCTTGAACCTTAGATAGAAAATGTTGCTGAAAGCTGACTAAAAGTTTAATTCGGCAACAATAAGAATCAGAAAAAGGTACTACTCCGAAGCAATTCTATTATTTGTGATTTATATTAGCGTACTTGCTTCTTCCACAGCCCTTTCTCAATCTCAACTCTGCGCATCTAATTTTGTTGTTGTGGTCGTTGTGTGGAACAGCAACTCCCCTGAAAGGCAAGGCTAGGCAAGGCTAACGAAATCTGAAGATTTTTTCAATCAAAGGTAATAATAACAATAATAATAATAGAATCAATTATATTTTTTTTTTTGCTTTGTTGCTATCAACAGAATTGCTATAAATTCTGGATCAATTCCTTCGACATTAACATTTTCAAATAACAATTATACTACAATCATTACAAATTCAATCTTATCAAAATGGCTTTCACTTGTTCAGACATCATTAAAATCTTTTTCGCAATCATTTTGCCCCCAGTTGGTGTATTCTTAGAAGTAGGAATTACCAGTCCATTCTGGATCAATTTACTTTTGACTATCTTGGGTTATATTCCAGGTATCATACACGCATTATATGTGGTAAGTAAAAGTTTTCACGCTTATTAACTTCATGAGAATCAATAATACTAATTTTAGTTCAGATTTTGAGATATTGAGTATTACAGTTGCTTGGCGGTGGTGGACGAAAAGATTGCTGTTGTTGCCCCCTTAATTTCGTTGTAATATAGATTGTGCTTCAAAATTGCAGTGTTTTTTTCCCAATTTCAAAAGTATGCATTGGGCTAATTGTCATGATATGATTAATCAGGGTCTTGTTTGCTTGTTTTGTTGCTCGTTGATTTTATTTTAATTTATCTTTATGTGAAATGTGTATTGTTAGAACTGAGCTTCCCTCATCTTTTACAGTTGCTTTGTATTCTTCATAAACCACACAGCCCCTGAATTTCCTCTTTGGAAGTGCCAAAAAAATTTTGCAAAAGACAAAAAAAAAATATTTATAAAGTGTAGAAGAGAGAGAGATGAGATTGAAGCTGAACATTATTATACTTATCGCTATCTTCAAAACTGAATATTGAACCAAAATGACCACCAATAAAGCCAACGATCAGTCATTGGATGACTTGTTTAACGTGTTACAAAAAGAAATATCAACATTAAATGGAAAACAGCCAAAGGAAGAGGTTACAGAATTTGAAAAAATCAAAGAGTCTCTCAAGAAACTTCCCAAATTGTCATCATCATTGGATTCGAAATCCTTCAAGAGTAATAACACCCCTGAGACGTCAGCTGCAAGAGAGATAATAAATGATCCAATACCTGTGAAAGTCAAGGTGGAGAAAGACCAAGATGCGGGAAAGGACTGGTTCAACATGCCAAAGATTGAAGTTACTAAAGAGGTGAAGAATGATTTATTGGTGTTATCTAAAAGAGATGTGTTGGATCCAAAGAGACATTATAAGAAACAGAAATGGGTACAGCCCAAGTTCTTTCAAATTGGAGAAATAATAAATGATAATTATTCTAAAAATATGACAAGAAGGCAGAAAGGTACTTCTATAATCAATGAGTTATTGGTGGATGATGATACGAAGAAGTATTTCAAGAGAAGATATAATGAGATTCAAGAGGCAAAGACCAGTGGAAAGAAGAAGGACTACAAGAAGCAACAAATGATGAGAAGAAAATTTTAATTTTTTAATAGTATAGATTTAAATTACTAAATTATTTATTTGAAATGATGATGAAAAAAATCCAGCTTTTTCAGTAAAACCTATCAAATATTTCAATTTTTTTGAAATTCCTTTCCCTTATATTATCCCATAACCATTTGGATTCTTGATCCGAAATGGTATTATCCTTATTTTCCTTTCCCAATAATTCATTGACGGTGTAATGAAACTCAAATAATGTTTGTGAGGCAACAAGCAAGTTTAAAAAATAATTTCTCAAAGATAATATCTTGTATGGATATGATAATTCATCCTTACCAGTAGACTTCATTGATTGTAAAAATTTACTTTGCTTAACAGAAACTGTGGCAACTTTTCTTTTGAAATCCGTTTCCAAATTAAACTCTTTGAACAAATCAGATTGTATCAAGAATTCAATAAACTCATCCTCGGTACAAACTTCAGGTAACAATTGTATCCTTATAACTTCCTCCTTGATATTTTTGTTAAATTTGATAACAACATTGTTTTGATCCAATTTTTTCTCAAAAACCAAAAACCGATTTTGCATCACATTCTTGATAAATTTTTTGAAATTGATATCACTCGTTGGCAAATAATTCTTCTGTTGGCGTCTATATGATGCAATCAATTTGACCAATTCACTTTGGAAGCCATCCTGAATCTTATATCTCCTATTCCCATTGACAGTAATTTCCGGGATCTGATTATTCCATGCTGGGGGTAATTCACTTACAATCAATGAACACCTTATCAAATTTAAATTCCAGTCAATTAATTGTAAATTATCAATTTTTAAAATTTCTGCAATAGCCTCATTCAATTGTGTAAAAACTTCATAACCTATATTGTTATGGAATAAAGAGTTGTAATCTTTAATGTCGCTGATCGCCTTTTCCAAACTTATGAATTTGAGGTCATCCTTGTTCGTTGTTTCGCCTCTGATTCTATGCGAACTGGATTGTGGCGGCACCTGAATATTTCTATCTTTACTATTATACGTTTCATTATCATCATTATCATTATTATTGTTATTATTATTATTATTATCATTATTGCTTTTGTTGTTTTCATTATCGTTATTATTGTAATTGCTCTTCAATATATTACTAATTGATGGCAACGACACTTTTTCTTGTGTTTCCCAAGATGTAGCTGTATTGGCGGTTGAAATAGATCTCAAGGATGAAATAGACGAGAATATGGAACCAGACGATGATGAAACCGTTGAATTATTTGTCATGGTTCTCGTTATTGGTGAGGTCAACTGCTTATAACTCGGTAACAGCGACGTGTACACGCTCGATCTTAAAGATGAAGCATTTGAACTCTGGTTCGTTGGCGATGGGGATAGTTGTTTGTTCTCCTTATCATTTTTCTCTTTGTCTGACCTGCTGAAGAATGATGGTAGTAAAGCAGTTGTTCTCAGTTTTATCTTGTTAATGTCGCTCGCATCACCATAATTGGTGTGAGATGTTGCATTATCGCTGATCGTATTTGAAAGATTATTTATCACTTCTACTCGAGCCTTACTAGTAAACACCTGAGGTGGCTTCGTCACCCTCGCATCTGATGTACTTGGCACGTACATGATGAAATGTTGAAGTTGATGGTTATCGTTGTGTTCAAATTCAGTTGGAAGTTGAAATATAAATCCGTACACTTTGGTGGATTTTTTACTATATAATAATTAACCCACAAATTTTCATGAAAATAGGTTTTCAAAAGCCAAGAAAATTTGGAAGTAGGAAAATTTTGTGATCATGCAACAAACAATCGTGGAATTATTCCGGGGTTCCCCTTTTGAACACTCGTCTTATCGGGATACTACACTACATATTCACCTTTTAATTTGCAATTCAACCTTGCTCAGAAACTCATACAGATCCGACCTGGACCTTTCCCAAGTAACCTTTTCAACAAGTTTGTTTTGATCTGAAACGACCGAGAGATTAGGATGTTACTCGTTATTTGTCGTCCCCGTCCATCCAGTTTCTCCATTTTCTCCATTTTTTTTCTCGGGTTGTTTCACATTAGAGAGGCTTCAGAACCGGAATAATTGCTACGTGACGGTGACGGTGCCCTTCTTGAAACTAAAAAAACTAAAGAGGCGCAAAAAAAAAGCATCCTATGTTTTCTTTTGACTGATTGGGATTTTTATAAAACTATTGATTGGTTGTTTACATGTATATATTATTCACATGCAATGTGGTGCAGCTCAAATGCTCAATTTTCCTACCATGTTACTTCTACTTCGGAACATAAAAAGCTTTTAATTTTTTGCTTGCGGGTTTATCATTTCGGAAAATTACGACCTCATCAAATACGAATAATTAATTAAAAATTTTAAAATATACTGCTTACATGGTGTGGGAATGGGAAATTAGAAATGGGAAGAATATTCGCATTCTTTCAGAAGCACATAAAACCGCCGACCTAACCCTCTTCTTCGGTGGAAATCCGCCTATCAGATCCTTGCCCATTGTTTCGTCTCTCAATCATAATTCGAGCGGCCTCTTCAACACCTAGCTTCTTGATCAATTTGCCATGGAACAAACCACAAGCATTACATAGAGTGCGAACTCCGTAAGGACCACGCCTCCATTCAGGTGTATCTGTCTCACCGCATTGCACGCAAACAGATTTTCTTGTAATACTCAATTCTTCGTTGAGTCCTAATTGTTTTGGTTTCTGTTTTGAGTTCAGTTTAGCTTTTTTTATCGGCACTGAAGATGTTGAAGCCGATTTGGGTGCAAGACTTTGGTCCATTTCAATAAAAATTGTCTCATTGTCTTTTGACGAGGAGCCAGCTGCAAGTTTTTGCGGTTGAATTTTCCTGTTGAGCTCCGGGGAAATATCATCACCGCTTTTCCTCTTGGGTGATCTTCCGGTTGAAGCTGTTCTGTTGTAAAATAACAGATTCGAAGAATCTTTTTTCATTGCTTTCCAAGATTTTAATGTTTCGCTAACGTTATCACAATCAGCTATAATAGTTGTCAACAATTGTTCAGGAATATTATTCAAAAATCTTTTCAATGATTCAAAGCTAATATAAGAATCATTGTCATTATGCCTAGAGTTGAGTTTTACCAAATCACCTCTTTTGAAATCATATTGCTCAGAGTTTTGAATTAAATCTGCTTCAATGTCCTTACCAACTCCCAGTAACAGCTTAGTGGACTCCAACAATTTTTCAATCTTAAACAACAAATCAACTTCTTCCTTTATTTCCTTAGGTGGAACAAAATTATTGGAGCTTGCAGGATTGCTGTAAATCCCCATTGATGCCAACGAG
Source organism: Nakazawaea holstii (assembly GCA_003706265.2). Classification (NCBI taxonomy): domain Eukaryota; kingdom Fungi; phylum Ascomycota; class Pichiomycetes; order Alaninales; family Pachysolenaceae; genus Nakazawaea; species Nakazawaea holstii. The sequence goes on along the minus strand of PPKU02000035.1, from coordinate 53,518 downwards.
TTCAGACTGCTGTCTTTTCTATGATGAAAAGAACCCTGTGATGAAATTGAATACCTATTTGAATGAGGTGGAAATGTCTGACTTGAAGAAGCTCGACGATGGAACTGATTTTCTTGAATCCTAGGACGACTATAAATGTCTCTTGTTACATCATTCAGTCTTGTTAAATTAGTTGGTGGTTGATTATAATTTTCTATCATTGGGTAATCATTCTGTGATTGCTGTTGTATTGGGAAAATAAACGGTCTAGTTGGCTCGTTGACTTCAATTGTATAATTACTATTGAAGGGTCCTTCCATTGTGATTCGTGAGTGTCTCTCCAGCAAATGATGTTGTTGTTGTTGTTGACTTTGCTGTTGCCTCTCTTCTTGATATCGTTGGGAGTAAGATTGTGGATCAACGCCCCTTGGTTGGTTTTGAGGATCGAAATCTAGTATCAATTGGTTGAATGACGGTAATCTTCTCTTATTGTCACCTTTATCTCCATCATTTTCCATTTTCAAGAACATCTGTGAAGTAAATTTAATACTTGAATCTAGATATGATCTTGAATGAAAATTTGGAATACGAACTCAAGAGAGAATTGCATATATATATATATGTCTGGCCAGATATATATTGAAATGAGCTGCATTAATAAATTCTATGACCATTTCCTTGAAATTTCCAATTTTTTTAATACTTAAAGGTTGCATGATATATATATTTTCGGTTTGAGTTAATTTTGTTAAAGTTTCCTATTTTGTGGAGTATAACGTCTCATTTTTGTTATTTTAAGATCGTGTTGCTTTCAGTTTAGCTTTTTAGAAAAGCAAGAAAAGAGTAGGGATCTTTACTTGTAGATCAGCAAACATTCCTACCCTCAAGATGTCGACTTTGGCTTCAATGCTAATGATATTGTGTTACTGAGATTAATGCTTAGTTAGTTAGTGCTTTGCATTTTCTTGACATATTTTTTTACTTTTCTTGATCTTTCGCCAATATGCGCAATCATGCAAAGTCTTAAAGAACAAACTACGATTGTATATGTCGGCTGTCACCTTCAATTCGGTATCAAAACTACGGGATATAGAACTGATTTCAAAGCAAAAATGTGCTGTGATACATCTTATGTATCTCAACCTTGTGAAAAGAAGGTTAAATAGAATTTCACGAGATATAATCTACGAGATATCATCTGAGGCGGAATCAAAAACTTCCGACAATGTGAGGTTGTTAAATTACGAATTTCATGCGAGATGACTATTAGATTGCAATACATAAAAGGCATATTATAATCTTTCAGTGATTAAGTTTTAAGTTGTTCCAATAGGAGTTTTCGCTAATTTCATCTCTTTCATTTAATTCTATTAAGTGTTCGTATCTTGCTAATACTTGAACAGCATTTCAAAGCGGCCTTTTTAAAGAGGCAATCAATTCTATATCATGATGTCGCAAATAACCTAAAAAATATATATGTCTATGGAGCTTTCAATCTAGATTCAAAAGCAACATTCATGTAGGTTTTATTTTTTTTTTTTGCGGATAGTTTGTTTCTAATACAAATTATATCTCTTATAACATCTGATTTAAGAATTAAAGTTTTAGATTACTTATATCCACTGTTGAAAATCATTTGATTCGCAATCTGCCTCCTTCAAACTTGTTAATTTAAGCTATGTCAATTTCAGTCATGCATCTTTTAGATCAAAGCCGAGAACATTTCCCTTTACATAAAATTAGAGCTAATTCAATTTTTGTATATTGAGGTAGGGACTGCTGACAGGATAAGCATTGCATAAGCTTTCGCTGGCAATTATGCTAATTTATTTCATCACCATGAGGTGTGATTTATTAAATCTTAATGTTTGCTAAATGTTTCATGTAATTTAAATCACAATTACCGAAAACTAGATTCGCATTATTTTACTTTTAGAGATTTTGAAAAAACTAAAAAGGTTGTAAAGATGTAAATGTATCAGTCTTAATCTGAGCGATGATTTATATAACCATCACTGTGTTTATATGAAAAATGTTTTGCATTTTTCGACTCAAGACAAGCATGAAATGACTTTGATCTAGGCCTCCTTTTGAATCATTATACCACGTAGAAAAGGTGTAAGGATCTTCGAAGAAGCCAGTGAATAATATCTGAAAGATACAGGTGAACCTATTTAGAAAGAGATGACTATCTCAATAATCTATCTAGATAACCTGTGTTGTACTCTTTCTCAATTACAACATTTCATAATAACATATCACTTGAAGAAAGTTTTTTTTTTTTGTGAATTTGAAAAGTTTTTATCTTTCAGAGTATATGAAATGTTACCCGGATCTACTGCTTATGATTTAGGTTCTATGCCTCTTTTTTTGCCAATTGGAATTAATTCTGCTGTGATATAGAAAAGAACACACACAACACATAGAGATACTGGCATTCATTCAGCTCATCATCATATCCGAGCCTGCAATTTTATAATTCACAATGGCTCCTCCCCCTCCTCCACCGCCACCACCGCCACCACCAGCTTTGGGCGGTCCAGCTAGTACCCCAACACGGCCTCCTCCTAGTGCAATGCAAGGAAGAGATGCTTTACTCAAGTCGATCCAAAAGGGTAAAACCTTGAAACATACAGTCACCGATGACAGAAGTAAGCCACTTGTTGACTCATCAACATCATCATCTTCTTCAATGGCTATGCCAATGGGATTACCATCTGCTCCTTCAATTCCTTCTACAAGACCCAACACTACATCAACCACCAATAATAACAATACTCCATCAGGGGCACCTCCTGTGCCTCAACTTGGTGATATTTTCGCTGGTGGGATGCCAAAATTAAAGCATAGAGGACCATCACTGGCTCCACCTACTTCATCATTGCCGCCAGCTCCGTCAATTCCTTCTTCGAGGCCTAACAGAGATAGTCATATTGAGCAGAAGACATCGATACCCTCGATACCATCTTCTAGGCCCTCCAAGAAGCTTGAGACACCAAGCAGTGCTCCTCCAATACCAAATATGTCAGCCCCTCCAGTTCCTCCCATTCCAAGCATATCTGCTCCTTCCAAACCTGCATCATCATCAGCAGCGGCTGCTCCTCCTCCTCCTTCATTACCAAGCATGTTAGCTCCTTCAAAACCTGCATCATCAGCACCAGTACCACCCCCATTACCAAATATGTCAGCTCCTTCAAAACCTGCTTCATCGGCGCCACCTCCACCTCCATTACCAACATCATCAACGCCAAAGCTGCCCCCATTACCAAATAACATTTCATCTCAATCTGGTACCGCACCACCTGCACCACCACCTCCTCCTCCAGTCAGCGGAATTCCAGCATCATCCAACTCCAACACTGCTCTGAAGGCTCCGGCCCTACCATCAGGTGGGTTACCATTTTTGGCAGAAATCAATGCAAGAAGAAACGATACGTATGTTGTGGATGAATCTAATGTTCCAAAGACATCGCTGCAACTGTCAACTTCAAAACAAAGTGCACCATCATTACCATCTGCCGCTCCTCCTTCATTACCATCAGCTTCAGCGCCACCACCACCTTCATTACCAAGCATGTTAGCTCCATCGAAACCAACTTCATCAGCACCAGCACCTCCTCCACTACCTAACATGTCTGCTCCTTCAAAACCTGCTTCATCGGCACCACCTCCACCTCCATTACCAAATATGTCCGCCCCTTCCAAACCTGCATCATCGGCACCAGCACCACCTCCATTACCAAACATGTCTGCTCCACCACCACCTCCATTACCAAATACGTCAGCTCCTTCAAAGCCTACTTCTTCAGCACCACCTCCACCTCCATTACCCAGCATATCTACTCCACCGGCTCCTCCATTACCTGGTGGGACAAATTCTCATCAAAAGAAACCACTGGGTTCTACTTCTGCACCTGCGGCACCTGCGGCACCTGCAATACCTGGGGGTGGACTACCATTCTTGGCTGAAATAAATGCAAGGAGAGACGAATCTTTTGTTGTCGATGGCTCCAATAGCCAAACCCAATCTCCACTGAGACAGGCCCCTGCACAACCAAACAATAAGATTTCAATACCCAAAAGTTCTTCTGCTCCGAAGCCGCCTTCGTTACCCACATCAAATGTCCCTCCAGTTCCACAAAGCAGTGCTCCTCCAATGCCTCCAATGCCTCCAATGCCACCAGCAAATTCAGTTCCTTCACCATTCATGGCATCTCAAATGCACAACGAGGTAAAGCCACCTTCTCCACCTTCACCAGCAGCCCCACCTCTCCCATCAATGGCACCTCCACTTCCTTCAACAGAAGACGATTATGAACCTTCAATTGCGCCAACGGTTTCCTCATCACATTCTCACAAACTGCCACCACCACCACCTCCTCCTTCCTCTTCAGGAGCGCCACCATCAAGTCTGCCTTCTCATAATGGAATTACAAGACATGGAACTGCATCGTCAAATGGTTCTGCGGCACACAATAAGTTTAGATTATTCGGAAATCATCGCAATCATCAAGAAGAGTCTACCGTGGACGAATCTGCTTTACTGGCAGGAGCAAACTTACGTCACATTGATGCTTCTCTGTATACTATAGGAGCTTCAAGTACATCTGCTACAAATAATGGTCTGAGTGCAATCAAGATTGATGACAGTAGATTCAAGTTTGTTAATGCCAATGATATCCCCAAACCAAGAAAATTCAGTGGCAGGGAAAAACTTTACCCAAGTGGTAGAGGCTCGTCCGTTCCTTTGAATTTCAGTCAATATGTATAGTTTATTTTCAAAATCAAAATCACTTTTTAATTTATACAATATTTATTTTATACGTAATCTCACACGGACGTAAATCTAAATATCTACAAGCATTAGTCACATGAACCATCATCCCAACCATCTTTCCATCTCTGTTTCCATAAATTACAATCAAACTTAGGTTTACCCAATTTAACATTAACCTCATTATGGGCATCACACAACCATTTACCAAATTCTTCTTGAGTTTGCACACGCGGTTTACTCTTTGTAATGTATTTCGAGAAATCCTCGGCACAGAACCAACACGGGTATATCTTACTGAAAATTCGTATAAAAGTTGACATATCTTCTTGCTGCTCACGTGACGGTAGAGGAGGATAAGTGGCGGCGATTGAATGCAACAAAGTCCAAGATGATCTACCCAATTCATTTACATCTGGAGGACATTCCTTGCTTTCTGTAGATGCAGCCAGTGCAGCAACGGTAGTAGCAGCGACGGCAGGAGCAGCAGAAGCAGCAGAAGATTTCTTTTTGGCGGAATGTGATACCAGCTTAAAATCTAGCAAAGAGTTACAACTCCGACAACTGAGCACTTCAGTTAGTATCATTATCCAGAAAGCAACAGGTGTTTTTCCAATCTAACTTACGGTTTACCATCTTTTCCGTATACTATTTTCCTCCCACTAGGACCAACTTCGGGAGTTTTCCCCTCCAGTCCATCAGACATCTTCTATATATGTATCTGACTGTGTGTAAATGTTATTAGTAATTCGTACATTCTTTCCAATTCAGTTTTCTTCTTCGCATATGCCGGAAAAAGTCGTTCAGATCAACTCAAATTTCCAGCCAACAATTTTCCAGAATTTGAAAAAACAAAAAAAAACCACATGCTATTCCATAAGACTAGTCAAGTTATTGTCGATATATTCAATTGAGTAAAGTATGGGTATCTTCATTCCTCATAAAGACTTGAATAACTTGAAAAAGTACAAGTATCAAAGTGATGATAAGTCAATTATCACTAAATTAGTCTTGAAACCATTTTGGAACAAGTTTGTCAATATCTTTCCATTATGGTTAGCACCTAATGTGGTGACATTGTTAGGATTTGGATTCATTTTTTTGAATTTGATTGTCGTGTTCTACCAAGATCCTTATTTCAACAAGACCAGTCCCGGATGGTGTTATCTGAGTTATGGATTGGGTTTATTTTTATACCAAACTTTCGATGCATGTGATGGAATTCAAGCGAGAAAAACAGGGCAAAGTGGTCCATTGGGTGAATTATTTGATCATTGTGTTGATGCCGTTAACACTTCGTTGAGTTGCTTGATCTTTGGCTCAGTATTTCAATTGGGTTGGGGCTGGTACTTGTTCATTGCTCAATTTGCTACTCTTTGTAACTTTTATTTATCCACGTGGGAAGAGTACTATACACACGTCTTGTTTTTAAGTGTGTTCAGTGGGCCTGTAGAGGGAATTCTTTTGATAATAGGAGCATTTTTAGCAACTGGGTTTTATGGTCCTCAAATATGGCACAAGCAAGTTTTCGAATTGAACTTATCTTCAATTGGATTTTCTGAACATGCCCCAGTTAGAGTGACTGAGCTTTTCATGGTATTGGGGGCTCTGGGTTTATATTTCAACATTGATACAGCAAGGCAAAACGTTAACAAAGCCATACCAAAGAAAAAGCAAGCTGAGGCTCTCAGGGGGTTGATTCCATTTTTCGCTTTTTATTTGACTGTGTTTTTGGAATTGTTAATCTTTCCAGAGATCTTACCTAGCTATGGGCTTCCACTTTTTTTAACCATTGCATGTAGTAGTGCTTTTGCCGTTGGAAGAATTATTATCGGTCATTTGACCATGCAGAAGTTCCCACTCATAAATCCACCAATGCTCATCCCACTTGGTGAAATTATCATTGTCAAGCTTTTAGTAGATGCTTTCGGATTCAGCTATGAGTTTGTCTTAGGTCCAGTGTTATACATTGGTTTTGGTCTCAGTCTTGGTATTTACGGAATGTTTGTTACTGAAATCATTTATGAAATTACCACGTATTTGGACATTTATGCATTATCCATCAAACATCCAAAGATTGGAAAGGAATTGTAGGTTGATGTACATAGAGCATTTATATGATTACATATATAGAATCAACCATTTTACGAATCTTACAAGAACTAATATTTTTGTATCAATTGTTGCTCCATACTATACATAAAAGGAAAAGTTATTTACATGATTACACATAACCAAGTGACCGATATGATCCAAATGAAAAGCGTCAATGTACCGAATAAGACAATTGTATTTCAATATACATGCATCAAAACATAAATCCAGCATTTTAAAGGAGAAAAAAATGATGGATTTGAAAAATAATTCATAAATTCCAACCCCTTTAAGCAGCAGCTGGCTTAGATTCTTGGAAAGCAGAATCAGATCCTGGTGCTAACAATTCTTGAGATGATTGTTGTAATGTCATTTCCTTCTCCATTTCAATCATTTGTTGTTCACTTAAAATACTCAAAGATAATGGTACACCCAATAACAAAGCTGATGATGTTAAAACCCACAATAATGAACCAGTTTTGCTCAAAAATGATGCGGTTGTAGATCTGATTGTTGAGTTTAATGATGTAATGGTATCTCTTTGTTTTGGTGGTATGATATCTTTCAAAGCAACCAATCTATCCAACAAAGTCTCATCTTCATCGAATTCTTCGTCAGAGTCTTCTTCTTCGTCAGAGGAGGAAAGGTATTCTTCTTCTTTGGCGAATGAGTTGGTGGCTTCTGCTGGGAAGGTTTGTCCGTTATTTTCGTCTTCGATTTGAGTTAACTTGACCATATTTGTACTGTTCTATATAAGTTGATATCTCTATAATTCAACCTCGCCCTTGACTTTTTTTCGTTGAAAAAAAAAATTTGAAGCAAAAATTATTATTAGACAAATCTGCCATTTCCACCACCCTCAGACTAACTACGTTATTGACACGGCAGAAAACAGATGCTTATTGTATTATGATTTGTTTTATACATCAGATGGATATATCATGGATCAGTCTTGCTGATTGCTGCTCAAGAACTCATCAATGACATCACACAAGGTATCACATCCCCATTCTACTCTTCTTGTTTGCCTCCTTCCAGTGATGAACTCACTAGCTCTCACATTTTGTTGTAAGAAATATTGTAAACCCCTTAACAAGACAGGTTGACCCTTTGGTATCTTTTCGAGTAATTTCTTATCATCAAACTTCATATCTTCCACCTTGGTCTTTTTTGAACCGGTACCAAACACGGAAATCTCAGATAATTTCCCAACGTTGTCCAAGAACGTTACCAATGCAATTTCTAAAAATAATTTGGTATCCTGAGTGGCAGTGACAAAATTCACAGTCTTCAAGACGGTTAAGGGTAAAGCACCTTGACCCATCAAGAAACCATACAATTTGCCCAAACTCAATATTTTTTTTAAATTGGACTCTTCATCGACACCAGAATTAGTAACTGATGTCAATCTACCTAAACCTCCTTCATCGTCGCTATCGGAATCGTCACCATCCGTGCCTTCAAATTCTTTGATTAAATCCCACAAATTGAACTGGAATGTCTTTTTCATATCATGGTCGGTACAAAACTCCTTGGCAACGTATCCATAAAAGGGATTATAATGTGGTTCAATGGAACAGCAAATCAATAAAATTTTCGGTACTTCATACTTTTGTTTCCCCTTCAACCCCAATTTCAGAATTTTCAAAGCAGCTTCTTCAAAACCTTCACTTGACATGATTGCAATAAACACCGCTTTTCTAACAGAAGTGTTCATTCTGTAAAAATCAGCTAATTCACTCCAATTAGGTTCCGCAGAATCTAATATATCACTCATAACATCTTCATTAACTTGAAGTTTTTTGGACTCATTCCCTTTCCAAGCAGAACCTACTAACCACCATTTTCCCTTTGTTTTGATATCTCTAATATCATTTAAGGTAACTTGAATAGGATCAGCAGCCAGTTTTGACAAATTTTGAAGCTGTTTCTTTAACGATGTGATAATTTTGGCATTATTTTCAGTTTGATCATTATTTTTAAACTTATTATTTTTAACATTTTGCAAAGTTTCCAACAAGAATTTTGCCCTGGCGTTCAAAGATGAGCTTTCAATTCCATTAATCGATTTACTCGCGAGAGTGATGATATCTTTCAAAGATGTAGGATCTTCATGTCTCATTTTTTGACCTGAGATCATCACTAATTTCAACAACATCTCAATCTTCACCTCATTCATATCTTCACATAACATCTTGATGATGTCGAAGATCAAATTTGACGAAAACACATTCATATTATAAACAAAACCAAACAACGAAATGAGATTGGTTAACTCTTTCCCGCTTGTATCTTTGCTGTTGTTGATGTACTCTTGCAATGTCTCAACAAATTTTTGAATCAAATATGCAGCGAATTCAACTCCTTGTAATCTGTAAAAAGCAGTAATCACTCCAGCATATACAATAACAAATGAATCCAACAACCTTGAGGATGACTTTATATTGTGGACGATACGTTCTGTTAACGCCTCAGTAACGACTTGTCTTGGGTTGTCATAATAAAGTTTGTTCAACTCATTGTTCACAATACTGATAAAGTTAGCTTCAGAAAGCTTATTCAAAGAGCTATTCATGGATTTTTTCAATCTTTTAACCTCTTCTGTTTCATTCCCTTCTACGAAGTTGGATTCCTCTTGCATCCTACGACGCAATGCCGGAGGTACGTATTTTGTTGAGCTTGTTGTTGGTGCAGCGTATGGATTCTCCTTCTCCCTTTTCTCTTCGTGTTCTTCTTCTTCATCATCCAAATCGGATTCAGACGTACCATCCATGTCTGAACCTGAAGCTGTTTTACTTTCTTCCGATCCTGAGTCAACACTCTCTAGCAGTCTCAATTCCTTTTCTTCTGCAGAATCTAAATCATCATCATCATCAAAATCAGAAGAGTTGATTTCATCATCTGAATATGTTATCTTTGCAACTTCTTCATCCTCATCATCCTCTGAAATATCCTTCTCAGAATCAAAATCAAAGTCTAACCCATCTAACAATGAGTCTAACCCATCACCTTCATCTCTAAGTTTATCCTTTTTGGACATTCCTAATTTTTTAGCATAGTATTCCATTTGAGCTTCGTCTTCTCTCATCAGAGCTGTCTTGAGATTAATTGTCTTTTCTGATTTCAGCACTTTTTTCGGGGTATTCTTTCCGCCCTTCATTTTTCCAGCCTTCAAAGCTTTCAATTGAGCCATCGTATCCTCGACACTTTGGTCCCTTTGCTTCGATTTTTTGGGCAGTTTGTCATCGCTTTTCTTGGACATCTTTTGCTTCAAGGCCTTTAATGCTGCCATAGTATCTTCTACTGTCTGAGGTTGGTTCTGTTCTTCATCATCTGAAATACCAGAAAATTCAGCTTCGTCACTCTCATTCAAATCTATTTCCATTGGGGTCTCATCTTTATCATTCTTCTTGTTCTTCTTTTGCTTGAGCGCTTTCAAAGCTGCCCAAGTCCCTTCTTCATTCATGTCAATCTCACCCTCATCCGACTCTGCATTGTGTGATCTTGAGGATTTCTCTTTAGATCCAGATTTTCCAGGTCCATTATTTTTCTGTGAAGAAGGCAAAGCTTTTCCTTTTAGTTTCTTTGATCTTCTCTCTTCCTTTCTCTTCTCTTTTCTTCCCAACTCTGTCAATTTTCTTTTCTTATTCTTTTTCTTCTCTAGCTTGTATCTCTTATCACTGTCATAGTCACCTTTATCTTCTTTCTGTTTTATCTGGTCTAGCAATGAGCCAGGCATCTTGATAGAGCGCACATCTTTGGACATTATCAACTTGGTGAATCTCTTGTACTGTTTTACAAATTTTACATTACTTTCTAAATTTTTTTTTTAATTTTTTTTTTTTACTTTAATTTTTTTGCCCAAGGAAAAGAAGCTCATCGCACAAAGTCTGTTCAACAGTAATAGAATTCAAGAGAACAATCCAGATGGTGAATCAAACTGGTCTCGATATCACTCCTCTTTTCGCAAGCCAATGATTCTGTAATTAAATCAAACTCAACTGCCTCAGCACTGACTTGGATCTTGCAATATTTTCACCACTTTACTCTTTATTTGATGACAACAAGAAAGTCATAATACTAATTCAGATTTCATTACAACCTTTTGAATATTTGATCACGGATCAAAACTCTCGCTATCGTATCAAATTTAAAGCCTCATCTAGCATATTTGTATTTCCTGCTAGATAAGAATTTCAAATACTCAAAAAGCCAAAAATCATAAGAAAGCGAAAAAAAAGGACAAAATTACAATTGAAATTGTTTATGCACAATTTAGTTAAGAATGTCTACTAAACCAACCAAGTTGAAATTCAAAGGCTCCACCAAAAGGAAACTGGAGGCTCTGGATATTACTAAGACGAAGAAACAGGCAGTTGCTGTGCCCAAGGAAGAATCAAAGGCTCCCAAATTCAATTTAGATGATTATGACTTTGTGGAAGCTGATGATCCCAAAGTTAGAGTAAGAGATGAATGGATGTTAACTCCCGGTAATCTGAATGACTTTCCAAATAGCAAGGAATCAACTGAAAAGTACACTAGAGAAGATTTGATAGTGGATAAGACTCCAGATCCAATTGATAATTCACCAGTTGTTTCATCACTAAAACCACAATTAAAAGACCAATATGATATCTCGTATGAGTTTGGTGACTCAGGATCATCTTGGCGTATGATGAAACTCAAAAAACTATACAAAGCTGCACAAGAGACGGGGAAACCTCCAGAAATTGTGGCCTTGGAGAGGTATGGAAATTTGTTAGATTTTGACATCGCCAGAGAAGAACAGAAGGAAATGGAAGACAGGCAGGATCCCAAACACGTTCCCAAATACAAACCCACTGGTTTCTTCTATCATCAGAGAGAATTCGAAGAAACAGAGCCTGAAAAACAACAGGAAGACGTTAAACCGGTATTGCAACAATCCGATCTCAATGAAATGAAAGCTAAAGTGTTGAGAGCCAAACTTCAAAAATCCCTGGATTATCCCAAGTTGGAAGAAGAGTATAAGAGAATGGAACAACAGCTTTCTTTACAAAATTCTACGAGTCTTGCTGAGGCACCAGGAACTGACTCAACCGCAGAAATGATGAGAGAAGAGAGATTAACAAAGAGTAACAAAGAATTTATCAAACAATCAGTAAAAGCGATCATGAAGGATACCAAATTCTCTGTCGACTTGGATGAACAAGATGAAAAGATCTCGTCTTTGGCTGATAACCTTAAAAAGGGTAAGTTGAAGGCCTCTGGTGATTTGTCAAATTTGAAAGCGCTCAACGAACAACTTTCAAAATGTATTCTCTGCCTAGAAAATAACAAACCAGTACCTGTGGTACAACAAACTGAAAGCTTTGTATTGGCTCTTGCACCCCATCCTGCTGTTATCGAAAGGTCATTAATGATTTTTCCTAAATCTCACTATTACAATTCTTTGGAATTCGACAATGACGAGAGGCATGAATTTCAAAGAATAATGATTTGCTTGTCAAAGTTTTACTTTGAAAAGTTCAACAAGAAGGTGGTTTTTTACGAGATGAGTAACGGCATCAATCAACATTGTTCGATAATGGCTATTCCAATACCTTTGCCAATCGAGGACACTCTGATCTTTGAGTATTTCCAAAGTGCAATCATTGAAGAATCCAATGACTTGGATCAACAACACAAGATCATCATTGACACACGACAAAAATCTTACGATACTTTGATCTCCAAAGAGGCTCCATTTTTTCACCTTTGGTTGAATCTTGAAGGAGGTATAGGCCATATAATCGAAGAGGATACCTGGCCTCGGGGAGATTTATTTGCTCGTAGGGTTATTGGTGGTATTTTGAAATTAGACAAGTTTGATGTCGAGAGAAAAACTAGATATTACGTTGGGAATGGGGTCACAGACAAGGAGTTGGAGTCAATGAAAGAAGTATTCAAAGGCTATGAGTGGTGAGTAAGTTAAAAATGAATGAAAATGAAATGATATTGGTCGTAAGTAATAAATTTTTGTCATATACCTTTTAAAAGTTCTAAATACAAGTTAATACCCTCTTTATTTTTTTGGTTCCACATCTGTTTTGGCTTCCTTTGCTTCTTCTTGTTGTTCTGTCTCGGCAGGATCGTCATCTAAGCTCTTACTATCTCTAACAGGGATTTCGGGACTTCTCTTGTTTTCAGATTTAATCAAGTTTTCTTGTTCTTTGATGACTTCAAGACGTTGTTTATGAGAAATTTCTTCAGATGGAGAAACGTTCAATTGTGTTTCATGATAAATTTCTTGTGGTAATGCAGTTAAGACAGCCTTTAATGCCTCATATTGTGATTTATATGTATGTGAAGAGCCGTAATTGTAAGCAGATGAAAGAATGATCAAAGTGGATGGAATCTTATCTACTAATCTCATTTTCAACCAAACTTGCAAATCTTCACGCAATTGTGATGGGGAAATGCCGTGCACTTTGATACCACGTGACATACATGCTAGTTGTAATTCAGTGGTGGTTAAATGGTTGACACCTTCATAGCTTATAGCTCTATCATCCTCTTTGATTTTCAACATCTTGTTTCTGATCAAATAACGCAAAATGTTATCGGTACCAAATGGCTTCAAGTTGATATAACGAGCCATTGCTACAAGTTCAGATCTTGACAAATTATCCAAGACTAAATCATCTTTAAACAATCTAGCAACCTTTATGATTTCATCTCTACTGATATTTTGCTCTTCTTTGGTTCTCAACTTTGAATAGAAATCATGAAACAATTTTGACTCTTCCTCGGTGATATTGGATGGTAACTTGACCTTGGCTCTGACATCTTTCAAAGTTTCACTGACTCTTGTTCTTGTCTTTCTCAATAATTTAGCCTTCTTTTCCTTGTCAAGTTTTGATTCATAGGTTGATGGCAACAAGTTTGGGAACAATTTTAAGGCAACTGGAAGTAAAAGCTCCAGGAAGGGTATGATGACGAACATCAGAAATGGGAACAAACGCAAGATATCTGTTATTGTCCTGTACAATTGTTTGTGTTCTCTTCTTGATAATTCATAACCAGTAGCCATCTTGAACAACAATTTCGAAGAAATCTTAATCTCCAACCCTAAAAGTTTAGTACCATCTCTATAATGAGCAGCTTCATGTTTCACTTTCTCCCATATGGTCAATTTTGGCTCTTGCTTCGGGACAACGGGCTGGGTATTAGATGAGGGAGGCGTACTACCCGATGAGTTTAATCTCTTATAATTGAAAATTATTGAGGACAGAGAAATCTTGGGTCTCAATGCTGGACTCAACACATATCTGTTGGACCTATAAGCTAAACCCTTTACAAACATTTGTTGATACTGGGTACTTAATTCCTATGATAATTAGTTAGTTACCAACAAAGGCAAAAGATTTTTGAACAAATGGAAAAAAATTGATTTTTTCTATAGAGAGACATCGCGATATTACATCACTACACCGTTTTTTCACCACCTGAGACGGGGTTAAACCGTGTTCAGTACTTACCGGATGATCTTAGATGCTTATGTATTACCAACAAACTCGAGGCTATATTGTCAGACCCAAGAGAATTCTGACATCGGACAAGGGCTGAATTTTCATTAACAGGTCAAACATAGTAATAAAGATGCAAGCTGGAAAGACATTGAGGGTGTTTTTTATTAGATTCAAGTTGGATAGAAAGGAACGATGAGTTAATCTCTGCACAGTGTTGTTGCATTTGAAACCCATTTCATCTTCTTACTATCACTCTACTTATTTTAAAAGCTCGCATGTTTTAGGTGTTACCTCAGGAAATGTCTGGGAATGGTGTAATCGTTGCAATTAAAGAAAAAGAAGAATCATCAAGCACCATTCATACTTCTACCATTATAAAATCTAACACCTGCTGACCAGCTGCAAGCACCAATCTCTAGACTTCCTCCCCAACTAACTCATCTCTACAAGCGTACAAAATCCAGCATCAAAAGATAGTGTTCTAGTCGTGTCCCCTGCACACAATCCACCCCAATTAGGCCCTCCACCCACCGCACACAAAAATTCTCCAAAGCCAAAAAAAAATCACAAACAAAAAAAAAAAATTTGTAAAGAAAAGTTAAAGAAAAAAAACACACAGAGGCAGATTTATACATAACTTAGAAGTTTGAAGTGTTGAGTTAACTTGTATATACCAAGACTTGTTGAACCACTTTTTCTCCTTTTTTGTTTCAGTACTAGCCGTTGCTCTTTGCTATAATTACCAAGGTTGCCTAATATTGATAATGTCTAAAAGAGTTCGAGTTGAAGATGAGACTTCATCTGATCCAGTAGTTTCTGCGGACGTTTCAAAAAATAGCATGAGTAGCATACTGGCAGAGTCCTCGGGAGATGGGACTTCTGAAGCTACTGAGGTCGCAGAGCAGCCATTACAACATCAAACTAAGAAACAAAGAAAACTGTTATCAGCTCATGATGTTCAAGTGCTGCGAGAAACTGCTGAATTATTCAAGTCAAATATTTTCAAATTGCAAATCGATGAATTGATCAAGGAGTTGAAATTGAAGGAAACTCACATCACTTTAGCTGAAAAGGCTTTGCACAGGTTATATGATCTTATTCAACAAATACCAGAGACAGGGGAGTTAACTTTAGATGAAGCTGAACATGTTTTTGCAAAATCTAAAATATCAATACCCTTCCCTGATCCAAAACCAACGAAGGTCAACTATAAATTTTCCTTCATACAACCAGAGCAAGTATCCCTTGTGGGAAGTTTTGGCTTAAAGACGGGTATTCATGTTCCAGAAGGGATGTCCATTGATATTGCACTTACTATGCCAAAATCATTATTTCAATCAAAGGATTATTTGAATTATAGAGCATTATACAAGAGAGCTTTTTACTTAAGTTATATCTGTGAACATTTGACAATTTTATCAAAGAAGAACCATTTCCCTATAAAGATATCATACGAGTATTTAAATGGTGATTTCTTGTGTCCTATATTGAAGATTGAAAGTGTCAATACAAAGAAAGAGGATGATTTGATCTTCACAAAGACCAAATTATCAATCAATATACTTGTTGGATTCCCATTTGGTATATTTGATAGCAAGAAATTAATTCCTGATAAGAATTGTATCAGAGTTCAAACTCCAACTGAAGATGTCGAATTACCTCCTACACCTCTTTACAATTCTTCAATATTGTCTTCAACAGCATATGAATATTATTTAAAGTACCTTTACACAACAAAGAAGTCAGCTGAACTGTTCAGGGATGCTTGTGTATTGGGTAAATTATGGTTATCTCAAAGAGGATTTGACTCCAATTTTCATAATGGAGGTTTTGGTCATTTTGAGTTTGCCATATTAATGAGTGCTTTATTACAAGGTGGTGGTGTCAATGGGAACAAAATCTTATTACATGGATTCTCGTCCTATCAATTGTTCAAAGGTACCGTCAAATATTTGGCGACTCAAGACTTGTCTGAAAAGGGTTATTTGTCATTCAGCTCGTTAATTGGAGAATCTAACTCCATATACAAAGAATCTAATTCCAATTTCCCAACTATTTTTGATAAGAACTCTAAAATCAACATTTTATGGAAGATGACGAGATCTTCTTACGAGATTTTGAGAAAGATGTCCAACGAAACCTTAGTCTTGTTAAATGATGTTGTTCGTGACAGATTTGACCCAATTTTTTTAAAGAGCTTGAAGAATGATAATCTTCAATATGATGTGGTTATTAAAATGCCACTTTCTCAATTTGCTGATACGCAAGAATTTGGTGCATTGGAAAAAATTTCATTTTTGAGTTTTGAGCATTACATAAAAAACAAGGTCTATAAAATATTGAAAAGAGCATTGACTGACAGAGTCAAGGAAATATCCATCAAGTTATCGCATCAAACTCAAACTTTCAACGTCACAAAGAGGAAACCTACAAATAGTATAGAGAGTACAGAGATTGTTGTTGGTCTCTTTTTAAATGCTTCAGAATGTGAAAAATTGGTCACTAAAGGTCCTAACAACGATGATGAAGACGCCGGTATACTGTTTAGACATTTCTGGGGTAGCAAATCTTCTTTGAGAAGATTCAAAGATGGAACCATTCAGCATTGTTGCATTTGGGAGAATAGTGCAACTCATCCTGTCATCATTGACATTATATCATACATCTGCAAGAAACATTTGCTTGAAAGCAATAAAGATTTGGTCTTTAGTTCAAACATTGAAAATTTCCAATCCCTCTTGCCACAACCATTACTTCCATCTGCTTCAAAACAATCTATTCTTTCCATACAATCATTCCAAGCTTTGAAATCATCGTTTGAAGCAATGACAAAGACAATATCCAGTTTTACCGGTTTGCCATTGAGCGTCAAGGCAATCTCTCCTGTTTCTCCTGCATTAAGATATACTTCAGTTTTACAACCTGTGCCGTTCGCTGTCTCAAATCCAGATTTTTTCAACGATGTAATACTACAATTTGAAACTTCAAACAATTGGCCAGATGAATTAATTGCATTGGAAAAAACCAAAACTGCATTTTTGTTGAAGATCAATGAATTATTTCAACAACAAACCGAATATAAGACAATGTTAACTAAAGACCATTCAGTTCCCTTTGTTGATTGCATTGTCTCATTGAACGTTTTGACTCCAGAAGGATATGGATTCAAAATCAAAGTTTTGACAGAAAGAGATGAATTGTTATATTTAAGAGCTATCGAAAATGCCAGTGAGAAGGAGAAATCGATTGCAAAAGATATCTATTTGAAATTTAATCAAATGTACATTGCATCAATCAAACACCACAGATCAATAACTATAATGTCACATCATTTCCAACTATACTCATCTTCTGTGCGGTTATTTAAAAGATGGTTAGATTCCCAATTATTATTACAGCATTTCTCTGAAGAATTGATTGAATTGATTGCATTGAAAGTATTTGTCGATCCCGCGCCATATTCTGTTCCTGCCAGTGTTGAAGCTGCATTTTTAAGAATCTTGGAATTTATCAGTTCTTGGAACTGGAGAGATGATCCTTTGATCCTTGATATCTCAAAGACAGATGAAGTAGAAAATGACCAATTGATGAACAAACTTTCAGATAGGTTAACCGTGCAAGCCTACCAGTTAATGAATTCAAATTTTGAAAATCTTAGGAAGCAAGATCCATCTGGTTTCAAATTACAATTCTTCGTTGCTTCCAAGGATGATAATTCAGGAATTATCTGGTCCTCTGGTATTCAAGTGCCAATGGCATCAAGATTAACAGCATTAGCAAAAGTTGCCATCAACCTTTTCAACACAAATGGTATTAATGAAGAGATGGTCAAACTATTATTCAAACCTGCCCTTAATGATTTCGATTTCGTTTTGAAATTGTCATTGCCTTACAAATTGGATACACTGTCTGGAATCCTACCGCCAAACTCCTTTAAGAATTTGGTTAATTTATCAGGTTACCCAGAAGATTTCAAATTTGATCCAGTTTTGAAATTTTTCCAAGAATTGAACAAAAAATTTGGCATTTCCATCATCTTTGGAACTCAGAAATACACTGGTTTATCTAAGAATGGTAGTGATAATGTCGTTACTGGGATATTCGTTCCAACATTTTTAACAAATAAGAAATTTAAAGTGGATCTTGGTTTTAATTTCAAGCCGCTGGAAGACGATGACAACCAGGTAGTATTGAACAAGGATGCTGTTATTTCAGAGATTTATAGATTAGGTGGTGATTTGATTAAATCTGCTGACTGGAAATGAAATATAGATTCAGTTACTGGTGTATATAATCAATCAAATATGTAATTCATCAATCTGATAACATCCTCCAATTTTTGTAGTGTTTGCTGTATCAATTTGATTTTTTGTGAGTGTGTGTAATAGCGCTTAACGCTTAACCACACAAGAAAATATCATCAAATCAGGTGTTCCTACAAACGACAGGAAGAAACGCTTATTCACGACAATGGATTCGGCTACGGGAAGTGTTGAGCCTGTCTTTTCAAAAGAGCTAAAGCTTAATGATAGTCATATTTTGAAGAAGAGGACTCAATATTTTAACACGGATTTAATCAGAAATTTGGGAACGATATCATTCATATTAATAATAATAAGTTACCTAAATACTCTATCCTTGTTCGATTTCGCCATTAGGATATCACAACAGTTCATTATCACGAGGCCATTCCCAAAGTCATCAGCTGATTTAAGGACAATGTCAACCAATATCAAAAAATTGATAAGCAAATCTATATTGCAGATGCTAATAGTGGTGAACGTTGTTATGATAATATTTCATTTGATGTTCACTTTGAATATAGCTGACAAGTCCAGCATTGCAGATTACTCACATGGTGGTTGGACTTTACAAATAATCGGAGAGAAGAAGTTTGGCAACTGGTTTTTTTACAAAATGTTTATATTGATAAATGATATTCTCATATTCATTGCTCATTCAAGCTTATATTTCATCACCTGCTTGAAAAATGAAGGACTAGTACTGGATGATGATGTCACACTAATAAATGATGAGCAGCAACAACAAGAGGAAGTTTATGATGGGTATTCTGGAAATACCACCGTGATAGAAATCAGTCCAATACTGTTACTAAAACAAGCCAGAGAGTTTAGAAGAGAAGTTGACACCACGACACCGGCTTCTTCGGATGATAGAAACGACTCGGGAACGCTTGGTATGCCAGGTGGATTTGAAGCTTTTAGTAATTTTAATGTTGATGATTTTGTATAGGAAATAAACACATACCCCATATTTTTGCATTACCACTACTACATTGACAAATACAATTTAAATACAAAATTAAAACCTTATGACTTTTTCGAAGTTTCTCACTATAATCCTTCTATACATTACAAATTTCCGATAGGACAGTTCTTCAAATATGATGCTTTATTTTTCAAGACACGAACACTTTTGAAGAAAATTTCCTCTGGTGACATAGCACCTGTGCTCTCAACGTTGAAAATGAAATGATCTCTCTTTCTACCAAGTTTAACTTTCCCTTCAAATTCTTTGTGTCTTAATACTTCCCTTGAAACAGTATCCTTTCTCAGATCCTCAACATAAGCCTCTCCATTTTCATTAATTCCAATGACACCAGATGGGAAGCATTTTTGAAATTTTTTAGCATCGTCCCCTGTGATTGGACTTAATATATCAATCACTGGCATCAATCTATAAGATGCAGTTGATACAGGTGAAAACTTGGCATGATCAGCTCCAATACCCAATACACAATGAGCTCTCAAGGATATTTCTTGATTTGGTCTCAATTTTGCCAATAAGATATCTGGATCAGCTGGAACAACGGGGCTATCCTTGAATATCTCCATTTGTCTTCCTTGTGGTAAAAATTTCAAATCTCTTGCATAAACATTTGAACTTCTGTATAAATTATTTGGATCATTATTATTCTTTTGTGGGTGTGCATTTCTTGAACAAGATATGTCCAAACTCAATACAATGGTATTTTCATCGGTGAATTTATCAGCATCATCTATAGAAGGATCAACCCAAGTCAATAAATCAGGATCCACTTTTAATGGAACTAAACCTATTCTATGAGCTAAAACTTCATCGTGGATAACAGAGGTGTTATTGAAAACGTAGACATTTTCAGCGGCCACTGAAGGAACTTCAGAAATCATTATCCTTCTGAAAGCATTAGCAATTGACGTGTCTATATTTATCAAATCAAAATTTGCAGTTCTATCTGTAATAAATGAAATGTTGATTTCAAATGATTTCTTAAACTTCTCCAAATTCCACGAGTAGTCCTCGGCAGTGTTAGGTGTGTAACCGGGAAAATCAGTTGAGGTGGTATTGGTGACCCTATTATACTCTATACCAATGATATTAGACATGATGCTTATAATAATATTCTCTTCCTCTTTCTTTGTCTCTCTTCTCTCTCTCTCCTTAGAGATCTCATCTACAAAAAATTTTATTATTTTTTAAAAAGAAAAAAATTTTCAAAATTTGATCTCGTGCGCACGATTTTTGGGAGACCTTTTGATTACTTGTACATATGATGCGAACAGAACATAATATTAATGACAGAATAGGCATATTCTGCTGTAGCAGAAAGTGGTGTTGAACAAAAAGCACAGAAGATTAAGATGCCTCAGATCAGTGACTTTACAGAATGTCCAACAGATTAACTCAAAAAGTAAATCTCAACTCTTTATTAATTCAAGATCCCTTAGCATAAAGTGATAAAACATTGTAAAGGATGTCATCATCAACTTCAAGCAGCTTACAGAGAAACCCAGAGGAGAACTGCTATCGTATGAGACCTCTGATGAGTGCAAATGATGTTCCAAATACAACGAGAATGTATTGGTTAGACTCCGAGGGAAAATATCAACTACCACCGTTGATAATTGGGAATCATCCTGGTCAGAATCAATACAGCAGATTGCCAGTTCAATTTCCACCTGGCAATACTACAGATCTCAATAGTTCCCCTCCTATGCGCTCATCAGTATCTAGTAATACAACATTGGTAGATGGAATGCAAATACCATTTGATGTCCATTCTAAGGAAATTCCTGAAAGTGGGAATAACCTCAATATGCTTGCTGACGTTACTACATCCACCACAATAGATTACCAATATGAGCTTTCTCTGAAAATTGCACAAATTGCCATGTTTTCTGACAATTTGAAGAGAAATATTTTTGCAATTGAAGATGCTATTAATTCTATGAGAGGTAAAAGCGATACCTATGGTGGAAGCTCTGTATTAAAAGTGGTACAACCATTGAGCCAATCAGTATCTCCTGCACCGTGTTTCACCAAAATGGAAGTTACCAGATTTTTGTCATGGTACAACGAAAACGCTGTTAATGAATTATCGTATCTTTCTAGAGAACTTCAGACGCAGCTTTGTCTGTTTCATTGGATAAGTTCCCTATGGGAAAAGGATACAACACAGACAGAAGAAATGTCTGTATCTCCAGGAACAACAATTCTGGAAACAGTTGACGGACGTATCAGTCCAGACGCTGGCACATATGCTTCCTCATCCAACAGTGTTCCCAGCTCATTACAACTGGACCAACTTGAACCAACACTTGACAGTGTGGTAGCAAAAACTGGTGAGTCGCCAAAGAAAGCGAGAAAAAATGCTAAGAAAGTTGGTGGGAAAGCAACAGAGAGAAAGAAGCGGATAGCTAAACAACTTGCATCTCAAGATTTCCAATGTCAACATTGCGGAGAAACAGAAACTCCTGAATGGCGTAAAGGTCCATATGGTTCCAAATCGATCTGTAATGCTTGTGGTTTGTTTTATAAGAAGTTGAAAACCAAGTTTGGCACAGATAATGCAGCTGAAATCATGAAGCACAGAAGGCTCAAGGGAGAGTCCTTAAATAGAGTCATACCACCATCCATAGGTGAATTGGAGACGACTCTGGATCCACAGCCGTTGGGGGCTTAAGTAGTTTTCGTAGTATCAAATTTTTTTAAGTGTTTTTTTTGGATTTTTTTTGTTTACCAAAATTTTCTCTCTGAGAGATATTGTAGAGAAGAACAAGGAGGTGATATATATATAGAGATAGAGTCAGATAGCCAGAACATAGAATATGACTCTTGATGCTATGGATGTTGAAAAATCAAATGGGTTAGGGATTGGCACTCTGTCAATGACTCTTGTTGAAGATCCTGCCGTACTAAATGCTTTTGCTGACTCCTTGTATCAGTTTAAGCAAAACGCTGAGACTACAGATCTTTTCAGCATTGTCAAGAGTTTCCGTGAAGTCTCTACCAGTGAATTGTTGAACCTTTTGGAATCAAATGTCACTCTGAGTGATTCCACTGGGGAAAAAGATGTCGCCGAGAATTGGCTTTTAGAAACAAAGTTTTGGAATTTGGTAGAAGTGTTGATCGGGTTTCGTTACTCTAATGAATATAATGAACATTCAAGCATGAAAATAGATGAATTCACCTCACATGCGGTGATAAAAGATAAAATATTGCTGAACAACACCTCTTTGAGAGAGCTAGACTTCGTCTCTTATTGGTTGATACATAATTTCAATTTGGATGACGACGATCAAGATGTTTCTGGAGAAGATTTACCATCCACCAAATGGTTAAACACCAAGATTGACCTACAGTCAAATTTCAAAAAGCCAGACTTGGTTTCCTCATTGGATCCTGATGCTACGTTAAGAAATAATCAAGCCAACAAGCGCTCGAGAAAGATCAATGAGAAGGATCTGAAAAATGACTTGCAATTTTTCAAGGTCGTTTTCAAATTGTTGCTTGAAGAAAAACACGACGAGATAATGGAATTATGCGAGTCGACAAATAATTGGACATTGGCTTCGATAATAGCGGGGGCTAACGATTATATTGATCCAGAAATTGATGGATCTGCCTTACATGGCGGTGATGATGAAGATGACGATGATTCTATGGGTTTAGAAAGTAGGAAACCTACCGGAATTAAAAACAAGATTCTTTGGAGAAGAGCAGTTTACCTGCTTTCGATGAATCCAAATTTGAGTAAATATGAAAGGGGGATTTACTCCTTCTTATCTGGTGACCATGTTGGTCTTGACTTGACGTCATCTTGGGAAAGGCAGTTGTTGATTCTCACTAACAATGTTTTGCAATATGATTTGGAAAAACAACTAATAAACTACTTGGACCCACTGGTGTTTGGTAAAATCTTGAAGCTTTCAAAACCAGATAAGAAGTTTCAATCTATCAATGAGATATTGAATTATTTATCACACTCTCCTGAAGAGCTGATAAGAAAACAGAGCTCACACTCAATCAGGGTTTTAATAGGCTCAATTATAACTAATAATGTTGACCAGTTAATAAGTAACTCAATCAATTTGTTGGATGAGTTGGTCTTAGCCAACGACAAATTCAGAAATAATTCAACCTTATCCACAAAAAACACTAACAATTTGATCAAAGAATCGTATTTATTGAGAATTTTGATTCATTTCATCATATTCATGAAATTTTTAAATGATTCTATTATAAGTGATGAGAACTTGGTGAAGTTGATCAAACTTTACATAACAAGGTTGTCACTATACAAATTGTACGAGTTGATACCAATCTACATCTCATATATTCCATCTCATTCAGAAATTGTTGAAAACTACTCCTTCTTCTTATCTACCATTATTATCGATAAAGATGACAGGCTTAATCAGTTGAAACACATGAGAACTTTAGAACTTCCGTTAGAGGATATTTTGAAAAAGACGGTTGCTAGAATTTTTGAAGACACCGAGCCATACTATCAACATGAAGGGTCCATTGAATTCAATACAGATTACACTTCCAAATTAGATTTGAAGTTGATAGGGTCAATTAATTGGTTTCTTGACTCAAATATGTTGCTGGATTGTGTGGAATCAACAATAGCCTTGTCTAGAAGGTTTTTGATAAACGGTAAACTCCAGTCGTTAATTCAATTATATGAAGCATTTGAGGTGCAAAAGGTTGTCAATGAGTACAAAATTGAAAAGGATATCATGGATGATTTCTATAATGAAGCAAATGATGAAAATGAAATATATGATGATCCTAATCTTAATATTGAAGAAATATCTCAATATCAATTACTTATACATGAGCTTATATTGATTGAAAAATACGAGAATAGTAAAGACAACTTATCATCATTGAAGTTGCTGTCTAAAGTTATAGAATCAGTATATCCATTGATAAAGAATTGGCTTGTTTTACTGATTAGCATGTCTGAAAATACCGAAAACATTGAATTTTACCAGCTGTTGAGATCCTTATACTTGCCCTTCTTACTTTTCAAAATGTTTTCCATCATAAAGGCTCATGAAACTAGTGAGTTGTTGAAGGAATTCAAAAAATTAATAATAATCATTTCAAGCGAACAATATCAAGTATACCTGATCTTGAAAGAGACAAATAACTTGAAGGAGGTTTTGCTGATAATAGCGGATATAAGTACTGATGCATTCAATAATTTCGACAATGGAATATATGATTAAACGACTTGAAAGTATCTGATATATTCAAACAAATCTGTAGTTTTTTCAATAAATGACGTAAAATTACTAGTAACAAAATTGACAACCCACTACAAAAAAAAAAAATGTAAAAATCACTGAAAAATCAAGATCAACTTCAAACACATCAAAAGGTGGAATGAGTTTACTAAGAATTGGGTGGCTGACTAAGAGCTTGCGCTTTCTGTTCAGCCTTAGATCTTACTCTGTGATACCGACGAATATCGACTCTTCTTTGAAACTTCATGATATTCACCCAGCTTTGTTGAAAAGGGCTGATATTTTGAGGACTGAGCTTCAAGAGTTGGAGTCAACTTTGTCTTCTGGTGCTGCTTTTAAAGTTGAAGACTCTAAAAAGTTCTCTGAGCTTTCAGCTGTGATAGGAATATACAATGATTATTTGGAGCAGAAACTGAATTATTTTGAATTGTTACAGTTGTTATCGGATCAATCTTTAAAAGAGGAAGCATTGGAAGAGTTGTCAACCAGTTCTTTGCCCAAGTTGACCCAGACGGTGAACAAACTTTCTTCTAAACTTTTACCACCTCAGGAATATTATGACAAAGAATGTATTCTTGAGTTGAGACCAGGTGTTGGTGGCAGTGAAGCAACAATTTTCACAAATGATTTGTTACAAATGTATTTGAAATATTGTCAACTTCATAAATGGCAGCATGAGTTATTGTCAATCACTAAGAATGAATCAGGTTCGGGTGTATTAGAAGCATCATTGCTGATAAACGAGCCATTCTCATACAACAGACTAAAATTCGAAGCTGGTGTTCACAGAGTTCAAAGAATTCCAGAAACAGAAACAAAAGGTCGAACTCATACTTCTACAACTGCAGTGGTGGTGCTACCTAAATTTGAAGATGATGGTAGTGGTAATTTGGAAAGGGAGTTTAAAAAAGGAGAGTTGAGAATTGATGTCATGAGGGCAAGTGGATCCGGGGGACAACACGTGAACACTACGGAGTCTGCTGTGAGAATTACCCATATTCCAACCAATATAGTGGTGTTGATTCAAGATGAAAGATCACAACATAAGAATAAAGCCAAGGCCTTGACCATATTGAGGTCTAGATTACTGGAAAGAGAAAGGGTTGAAAGATTAGATAATGAGAGGAAGATGAAGAAATCACAAGTTACATCGGCAGATAGATCCGACAAGATCAGAACATATAATTACTCTCAAAATAGAGTCACTGATCATAGATGTGGTTTTACGCTCTATGATCTCGATGGTTGCATGTTGGGTGAAAGACTTGACGATATCATTGATGCTGTTGAGCAAAAGGATACAGAAGACAGATCAAAGGAATTGATAGAAAATTTAGAAGGAAAATAAAACATAAAAACTTGTACATAGATTTAAATTGAAAAATGAATTTGATTTATATTATAGATTCTATTCCTAATTCAAAGCAGAAGCCTTCTCATATAACAAATCAACTGAAGAAGTCATATGTTTGATCAATTCCAAACCCAAGTTATAATTTTCATCGACTTGTGGCTCGTCATATATGATTAACCATCCATTTCCTTGGTCCAAAACACCATAAAATACATTATCCAAAATCATTTGACTCAATTTTCCTTCAACTGTTTGGATTGATAATCCAATCTTAATGCTGATATAAGATATTTCAATGATGGAGTATGGTTCTATCAACTTCAACAAATTTTGTTCCAAAAGTGAATCATACAATTCTTTTAAATGAGATCTTATGATAATATCCTTTGTAAGTTCCTTTTGGAAATTTGTTAAACAATCTTCAAACTCTTTTAAAGATCTATTTGCATACAGTTTTGCAACCAGTTTCATTGCTTCGATTTCTCTTGAGTGAACAAACTTGGCTGCATTTTTGTTATTCAAAATGTTGTTCACATCGTCGATCAGACTTAACATGATTTTACTCAACAACATGTACTTTAAAACTTTTATCGGTTTATCTTCCTCCTTTGTTGACAAATTGAAACTCTCAAAACTTTCATAAAAATAAGAGTAAGCAGTGTCAAAATCCTTATCCTCTGCGTTTAAAATACCACTCAACAAATCCAACTCAGCTTGAACAGATGATGGACAATAAATAGAGTTGGCCGATGTCCTTGCTGACGTTAAAGCAGCTCTAGATTTAGCATAGTTTCTCAAGGCAAAGTATACTTTTGCTTCCAATAGTTGTACATCGACTAATGATGATTTATCATCTAATTTTTTAAACTCCCTCACTAAGGAATTTATTAATGGTAAGGAATCGTTGAATTTTTGTTTCTCATAATACAAGGTGGCCAACCTCAATTGCAACGATTGTCTCAAGAAGGATCTCTTTTCTCTTTTAGACCATTCTATAGAGTCCTTGGTAACTTGGATGGCAAGGTCTAAGGAGTTTTCGTTTGGTAAAGTTCTGAACAAGTCAATCAACGACCTTATGATCTTGGACGTTTTGGATTTGGCAAAACTTGAACCGACAATTTCTTGGACTCTTGGTACCAATGCTACTAATTCGTCCACTTTATTGCTATCTCTGTATAATTCACCAATCTCAGTTATGGCGCTTTCTTGTAATTGTATCAACTTCTCATTTGGCCCACTGGAGCCAGAAGGAGAATTAGATAATATCTCAAGGTAGATTTGCTGAGCTGTTGCAAAATCATGGCTCTTAGCTGCCTTTCTAGCCTCCTCAATTGATGGAATTGACATTTTGTGGATGGGGAAGTACGTATTTATGTTATTGGTGGCAACTTTTTCTATACTTTTTTTGGTGTTGAAAGATTTCAAAACAGATATTTTTTACTGTGAAAGAACACTACCATTTGTAAGGGGTGTGTAAGGTTGAGTTGAGTTGAGTTGAGCTCTACACAACAAAGCTATGAAGGCCACTGGGGTCAGTGGTAAAGGGCGATAGTCTAAAAGAATTGTGTATAAATGTATACGTGTAGTCTATAATCCAAATCTAGCCTTATCCAATTCATTCAAATCGCCAATTATCATTCCATATTCTTGATTTTTGCCAATAACATCCAATTCTTCTTGAGCCATCACTTCAACTGCTCTCTTGTCTGGAATCCAGATAACATAAGCACCAGCAGCTTTTCCGGCAACAACCCCTGGGAATCCGTCTTCGAAAACCAAGCATTCCTCCATCAAGATCTCGTCTTTACCTTGTTGCAGTCTTTCCTGATTGATCTTTTCCAAACATTTCAAATAAATATCTGGTTGAGGTTTACCTCTCCCCGGTGGTACATCATCTCCTGTTACGATCCTTTCCCCAAATAATTGAAATCCATGTTGAAGATTTTCCGTCTTCAATTTGAATGTTGGTCTTGATGAAGAAGTAGCCAATCCAAAGTCTATACCATTAGCAACAAGATAATTCAACAATTCTAGCGCACCTGTCAAGAATTGACAATGAGGAAATAATTCAAGTTGTCTTTTGTAATTGTACGCCAAAATTGCTTCCGGTGTAAGATCGGATGGTAATTTGTAATGATCAATGACTATTTGAGCAGCTTCCTTCCCTGTTCTTCCCTGAAGCTTATATTTAACATCCCAAGTTAAAGGGCCTTTACCATATTTTTCCAACAACTCCGTATAAACGATGGTGTAGACATCTTCTGAATTGATAAGAAGTCCATCCATATCAAATAGACATGCTCTCACTTGTCTTGATGGTGAAATTTAATTGTCAATATTGAAACGCCTCGCGGTTTTTAATTTTTTTGCATGAAACCATGCTTACCTCTGTATCGTCATTATTAGTCCTTTTCAATCGATTCACCTATGTGTCTGTATCGTTACAGAATACCAGACAATATCAGTTTTATTTCAACTTCGTATTTCTTTTAGTTTTTTGATATTTTTTTTTCTTATAAATATTGTGGAGTTTTTCAGCCGGCGTTTGAAGCAGGAGGTATGTATATTGACAACAAACTGTGATAACAGACTAAATGTTAATCATCTTTTAAATTTGAACTAAAACTATACTCGAACTATAAAACCTACTAAGAACTGAAAAAAGGCAAATAAAAAAATGATCATCACAAAGGTGGTAGCGGGTTTCTACATGTTGGACATTGCAATTTATACTTCATCCAACTCTCAAGACATGAGGTATGAAATATATGTCTGCAAGGTGTGACCATGTAAGACCTTCTCAATAACAAATTAGCCGGGTTGACAGACGTTGTAGTATCTTTTTGGATGGGTAATTCAACTTCATTCATACAAATGGCACAATCAACTTTACATTTCCCATCTTCATGATGATTCACCAATGGCTGTGACTCTTCATGCTCTATTCCAAATCCATTTTCTAGATCAAATTCAGTCAATACTGGATGATAATCGTAAGATTTTGGCAAGTAACGATCTGGTAATAAAAATCTAGGACCGAAAAATTCTTGTAACAATAATACAAAGATTTGTAAAGCTAACCATGAGCTCACAACTAAGAACAAAGTCACATCATAATGGTGGTGGAAAGGATTAGCCTCATATAAGCAAACATAAGCTATAGGGGCTAATCTCAATACAGAAGTCCCGATAATAAATCTCCACTTAAACGATCTTCTAGAACCTCTTATAACATTTCTATAGATTTGTGGTAACCAGTAAGAACTCAATGATGTCAAAGCGATGTATTCAAAAACTAGTCTTGGCTTTCTTGGCCACATGATGGAGTTGAGTATGATAAATGTAAATGCAATCAATACAAAGAAAAACTTTGTGTATATTTGACCGCTAATTGCCTGTTCATCGTCAGCAACTTGAGCTTGTTGTTGCTGTTCTGGTTGAGCTTGTTGTGTAGCAGGTCTTTGGGTAGTGGGTAAAATAGTCCCGTTGTCAACATCAACCCTATCATCTATTGGAGCACCTTGAAGCGCCACACGAGCGTTTATATTTCTTTCATTAATCTGTGAAGAATAAATCAAAATCATATATCTCATTTCGAAAACACTTGCAAGGGTGAATGCAAGTAGTGAACTAACCAGTAAAGGCAAGTAAAGCTCTTGAATGACAGCACTACAAAGCAAATATAACATACTCAAGGATCCATCTACCAAATTCATCAACAGAATGGACCAAAATGATATTCTGGACATTGTTGAAGGTGTATTAGTTGAATTCATTTGATCTATCGATAAAAATATCTGACTGAATAGTAATAAGATCCCAATGAGTATGACAGTTCTGAGTTTTTGTATTAGTAGCTCTTTTCTAGCTCCAGTTGATTCATTGATTTTCACCATCACTCCACAATCAGGGGAATATATCAAACCGCTTTCAATCTCAAGATCAGGAATCTTTGGTAATGGTCTTCCCAATGGATTAGAAAATTCATTGTCTATATCTGACAATTCCTCTTTTGTTAATGTTGTTGGGTTGAACTGTGCAAATAAGATATATTCGCAATGATCAACTGCAGCGTCAATTAATTGATCCAAACCTGTCAAATCAAGGTCATCAACATCCACCTCTTCCATTCTATTAATCATGTAATTTTTCGTTTTGTTATAAAAAGATTGATCTAAAACCAAATGTGGCAAACCATATATTCCGGCAAATTTGGCCGTTCTAGTTGTTGCAATCAAATTACCAGTATCTTGGAAATAAACACCACTCAACGATAAAGAATTGTCTTGCAATTCATCTACATCTTTCAAATTCAACTTAACTGAAATCCCAACTGCATCTTCAACGTCCTGTGAATCAAATTTCTTATTTGTTGTAATATCCAACTTGATATCTCCCCCTGGGATCCCGGATACATTCCCAACCTTGAGAGAATCAGATGGAATCAATGGTGGTTCCTCATTCCCATTATCAAAATCGTTGGATGACTCCTTGAGACCACGTTGAATCAAATCTTCTTCTGCCCTCTTCGGTCTTTCGGACAAAAATCTTGGCAAAGGCATACTGATCGGTACTAAAGATGTGTTATATGTCTTGAAAGTGCCTCTTAATGATCCACTAATATTGAAGAAATAGTTCTGTGCGTCATTATCGAGATATTTGCTCCTATGAGAGTTGAATAACTCAATCAGTTTTGAACTCACCTCATTTGGTAGTATTGAGTACTTCTCATCTTCATACCACGGATTTTCTGGGCTGAAATGATGTAAAGGCCATTGAGTTGCATTTTTGTGCATCAAGTTATCATTGTAACTTAATTTGAATCCTGTAATGTTCCCATAACCACTTTCCCAATCGGCCTCTCGTACCTCTTTTATAGAAGTATTTATGTCATCTTTAAATAGTTTTAATCTTCTTTTACTAACTGGAGAAGCCAATCCATCAGATCTCTCCTGAGGGCCTGGTAGTATCAACATCAAGAAGATGATGAAGAATATCAACTGGCTCCTGTTCATCTGTGGCATTGTATCGTTGATTGCTTCGTAACCGATGGGGCCTGTGTGGTTTTTTTGATATTTATCTATCTCTTTTAGTTTTGTTTTTTCTACTTTTTTCCACTGATTTGAAACTGAAATCTATAATAATGTGTTGTTACTCACTATCTATCAAAAGAATTTAAACAATCTATTTAAAATGCTCAATGACATAATCTGCCTCTCTTTTACCACTCAACCACGCACCATGAACACACCCATGTCCCTCGTAAGCAGTATGCTCCCCGGCAAACCTAACATTATCCCAACCCTCGATAAATCCGTCATTGACAAAGAGTCCATTAGCCTTGATACTAGAAACTGAACCTCTACTGAAAGGGTCATCGTTCCAATTGGTTGTGAAGATATTGACAGGGTCTGCTACTTCACCCAATTTACCGAATAACGGTTTGAAAATCTCCCATATTTCAGCTGGCTTGGCTCTTTCCAAGTAAATTGATACAGGTGATGGGATCAAGCATAACAATGATGGGACTCGCTTTACCGATTGTAAGTTTACACATAAAAATGGGAATTCCCAAGGTTTAGGAGCTTGCTCTGTAGCCTTGTTAAACTCCACATTAGGGATTCTATCAGCTGTGGTAATCTCATTTTTGAGAACTTTTTCAGAAAATTCACTATCTGGCTTACCGATGAATATGAATTTTTCTGTATCTTTATTCCAAAATGGGGCTTCAAATTCAAAGACAACCTTGGCCAATGTTGTGGTGGCTAACTTGTCAAAATTTGATGTGATACTTTTTGGCAATTCTGGACTGAATTTGATTGAATCAGGCAGTGTGAGAACGCTTTGTGGAACTGTGACTATACAATAATCACAAGTGTAAACTTCGCCTCCTTCAGTTTCAATCTTGATGACCTTGCCCTTTTCAATGGACTTAACGGCAGTGGATGTTTTGATCTTATCTGTAGGGTATCCTTTCAACTCGTTTTCTAAAACTGTCTCGTAATGATTCAATACAAACAGATCTCTTCCACCGTATGGCAGATTTGATTTACTACCATCGGACAGATCCCAAGAGCCCGCCATAATCTCAGCGGTTCTCAACAATTGAGGTGCATATTCAATTTGCTCCTTGGTCAACACATTTTTGTGTTTTACAATATACTGATTTGACAACGTGTGTAAATTGACACCATCGTCTTTCTCTTTACTGGCAAATAACTTCATCTCATTGACAACTTGTCCCAATTTATAACTAGGTGGTATTTCACCCTCTGGACCAATGACAGAAGCAGATGTATCATCAAATACATAGGAAACATTACCCAGAGCCAACGATTTTTCAAACAATGGATTGAATCCCAGCTCATGGAACCAACTAGCACCTATATCATATTTTCTTTGTGTCACTGGTGACTGATAGGTGTGAAGTCTTCCACCGATCCTGTCTCTACCTTCCAAGATTAAAGTGTCGATTGAATGGGAATGTAAGTCTACAGCAGCTTTGATACCTGATATTCCTGCTCCAATGACAATTGTGTGTACATGGTTCGACGATTGAGTCATTTTGACCAGTTCTTACGATGCTATTACAGAGTTGAAACGAAGAACAACTACAAACATGATTAATAATCATCGGTGTTATTTTTTTTTTTTATATAGTCATATTTCGCGGGCGGGCGCAAAAAAACCAAAAGACAGTAATAGCCTATTACAAGTGTTTTTTAGCCTTTAGCTCAGCTTTGTGTCTCATCCGAGCTTCTCTCTCTTTCTTAGCTTCCGGTCCGGCCTCAGTGTCCAACCCAAAATCCCACCATCTGAAACTACTGGCGTAATTACCAATGAAGTAATGGTGGTGCAAATCGTGATGTTCCAGACCTGCCCAAAATGGGACAAATTTATTCAATGACCAGGGGAAATCATAACCACTATGGGAATCGACAGCTTGAAATAATCTGAATACAATCCAACAAGTTACTGTAAATAAATGTAAATCGTGGGTGATAGCAGCATAGATCATTGGGAACCCCACTGTACCGAATCCAAGACTGAGAGTTTCTATAGGATGCAGATATTCAGCGGCCAACCCAAATGGAGCGGCATATCTGTGATGTTGTTTATGGATATATTTGTAAAAAGGTCCATAATGAAATAAGCGATGAGCCCAATAATGCCAAGTATCTTCTAGTACGAAAAACAAACACCATTGTAAAATCATTGATTTGAGAGATGGGAATGGTACACTAACTGAAATCCCCATTTTTTTGCACATTGGATGGAAGGTCCAAATTGGCAGTGCTTCTACCAATAAATGATATTTTAAAACGCTCTTCATGCACTCCCATTGTTCTTTGTTACTTGGAATATATGAAGGTTGTATCTTGTATTTGTTGAAATATGGGATTTGATCAATTATAAACCATGGTAGACATCTTCCAAAATACATGATCTCATGTGTCAAGAAAAACAATAAACCTGTTGCCAATGTATCATTATTCATATATGTATACCATGATGCCCATAACTTTTCTATAACATTCAATTGTGTTTGCGTCTCGAATATGTTGGTCAAAATCTCGGTATAAGAAGGTGAAACAACAGCAGCCAATGTTGTGGAGTTAAATATCTCAGTCATTTCCTGTATTGATAATTATTCATATACATATATATCGTAGGTGGATAACGTTGAAGATGCGATGAAGAAGAAGTAATTGAGTATTTATATTTCAAGACCAATGAGTACATTCTTCGCGAAAAGCGTTTACAAGTGGTGTCTACTCGTATACAAATTTATCGCCTTACTACATAATCGCATCAGACAGTGTGTTTGAGTGGTAGTCAATTAAAGAATATGTTCATTTTGAAAATGGTATGATTTTTTGATTTCATGCAATATGCAAGAGATCAAATGCAAATGGCAGGGAGGGAAGAAAAGCAAATCTCTCGTTTACAAAAAAAAATAAACATCATCACTGATCCTTACTCTGGGAGTAAGTGGTAACTAGAAAGAATACTATGCTATACTTTACTAGTAGTGTATTACATGAGGGTGATCTTCAGTTATCATACTTTTAATAATCTTGAACCATAGCATGTGAAGTTGTCTTAAATACAATCTATTTATTATATAGACCTATTCTACTCTTTTTCAAATATTTAACTTTTAAATCTAGTTTTCTGAAACATCAGTTGGATGCGAAGGATCATCCTGTTAGCTTAAAATACAATCAAACTCTTCTGAAACTAGACCCTTCAATACAATTTTATAGGTATAAATTTTCTCTACTTGTCAATTGCTAAGTGAAATGGCAAAGCTCGTGTCGGAAACAGTCATCAACAGCCGTCCAGTTCAATCAAAAAGAGGTCGAGATTTTTGTAATTGCCTGTATATACTCCTATTGACTTTACGATTTCGATTGACTGCCTTGAGTTTTTAAGCCTTTGTTCTTGAGTTAGTTCAAGAATATACATAGGGGTAATGATTGTTTATTAAATATGAGCCCTAATGGTATCACGTGCACATAAGACCACAACACCATGAACATAAAGCGCAGTCACACTTAGTCGTGGTGGACCCGCGCGCCAAAAGTTGAGCAGAGAGGCAAAGACGTGTACACAGGCACCAAACTCTTCTTCTCAATTATTATCAATTTACACGACTTTGTTACTGGTACCAAAAATTTTCTTTCTTTCTCTTGTAATTTTTTCATTTTAATGAAAAAAAAAATTGTGTTAACTTAATTAAACCTGTTGTTGAGTACAAAGTAACGATTTCAAAAAGTAAGTTCATATCATTAAAGGTTCAAAACACAAAGATATCGAAGTAGTAAATGTCTTATACTGTGGTGACATCGATTGTACCTCATGGAATTGCCAAAGATTGATCGTTTTATACCTATTCAAACAGTTGCAATATTAAAGAAACATTTGTCGATAATATTCAAGTATATGGAATTTCAATATTTTCAAACAAGAGATCTTCACATATATCAGTACTCAGTTTATAATCATTAGAATCTGGCAACAATGTTCTTCAATCATTTTATCTATTCCTTTGCATAAGAGATGTCATTACAAAAACACAGTATAAATGTTCAATGTTTTTCTTTTTCCTTTGTGTGCAATTAGTTCATTCCAATGTATAAATAACCATCTTTTGATACTAACAAATTGTTTCTTATAGTGCCACGTCTTAACGAATATCAAGTTATTGGTCGCCGTTTACCAACTGAATCAGTTCCAGAACCAAAATTGTTCCGTATGAGAATTTTTGCACAAAACAATGTTGTTGCTAAATCTCGTTACTGGTACTTTTTGCAAAAATTGCACAAAGTTAAGAGAGCCTCAGGTGAAATTGTCGCTGTTAACTTGATCTCTGAAGCCCACCCAACTAAAGTTAAGAACTTTGGTGTCTGGATCAGATATGATTCAAGATCAGGTACTCACAACATGTACAAAGAATATAGAGATGTTACCAGAGTTGGTGCCGTTGAACAAATGTACCAAGATTTAGCTGCTAGACACAGAGCTAGATTTAGATCAGTTCACATCTTGAAGGTTGTTGAATTAGAAAAAACCGAAGATGTTAAACGTCAATACGTCAAACAATTCTTATCAAAAGATTTGAAATTCCCATTACCACACAGAATTCAAAAATCAAAACACGTTTTTGCTCCAAAAAGACCAACAACTTTCTATTAGGTTATGTGTAATTTTTATATATAGTTTATTAATAATTGATTTCTTGAAAGGTGTGATTTTAAAAATGAAAAATAACAAACAAGATAGGAATACTGAAGAGCTTTTGATTAGTTTTTGCTAGAACAAAACTAATGTATATTATTATATATATATGTGTGTATCTTTTATTCATATAAATATGTTTTAACCATTCAAACTAAAATGATCATCATCATTGGTAATGTACTTTACTGTAAAATGAGCATCACCAGAATATTTTCCAGCAACGACTGCACGACTTTTAAGGGTGTGCTTTTTTTGAATTTTCCCACACGAAAAGTTATAACGCGTAGCAGTGTGATATATCGATTGTATATGCGAATATATAATGTCACAGGTAGAGTCCGATATAGAAAGCTTGAACGAAGATGAGATCTCTCAGATAGTGGAGGAATTCGTTCCCCCTTCGATTCCCTTGCCAATTTCTTCGAAGTCAACTACGTACAGTTCAGATGTACCAAAGATGATAAGAGATAACCCCGATGAAGATGTCATATTAGGAGTTGATGAAGCTGGTAGAGGTCCTGTACTAGGACCAATGGTATATGGGATTGCTTACTGCTTGAAAAAATATGAAAATAAATTGTCAAATTATGGGTTTGATGATTCCAAAGTGTTGAAAGAAGATTTCAGATTCAAGTTGATGAAACAAATATGTGATAACGAGTCTGAATTATTCGCCAATCTTGGATGGAGTACAAGAACTATGACTGCAAAGGAAATCAGTTTTGATATGTTAAGTTATCATATCAATTTGAATAATCAACTGCACGATGCCACGATTAATTTGATCAAAAATGTCATTGAATTAGGCGTTAATTTGAAAGAAGTTTACGTAGATACAGTGGGTCCACCGCTGTCATATCAAAAAAAACTACAAGGTTTTTTCCCCAATTTGAAGATAACAGTGACTAAGAAGGCCGATTCGCTTTTCAAAATCGTGAGTGCTGCATCAATTGTTGCTAAGGTCACTAGAGATATCAGTTTACAATTGAGTAAACCAAATAAGGATGATAGAATAGGATCAGGTTACCCTTCCGATCCAAACACTAAGAAATGGTTGATGGAAAATATGAACGAATTATTCGGTTGGACCGATATCGTCAGGTACAGTTGGTCTACCGCTACAAATTGTATTGATGCCAATAATGGTATCAAAGTGATATTCACCGATGACATTCAAGAGAAGTTTGAATATGGAGATGTGTTAGATATGTTTAATAACAATGGTAGTGGTAAGAGAAATGAAAGAAATGTTCGAAATATGGATAGCAGTTGCTTATGGTGGGGAACAAATGAAAGTATTGAACTTTGAAAAGTGTATAATTATTGGAAAGAGTGAGTATCCCCTTTGCTATGTATGGTAATAGTAATTTATTTACAATGTATGGAAAATATTCCACCCTCCGGACAACTCTTTTCCAAAACAACAAAATGAAAAAAAGCATTTTGAGAGAAAAAAAAATCACCCAAACCCAAATATATACACTTTTTGATCAATTTATCATTCTATATATCTTCTAATTCATTCATATACAACTCCAAGATGTCTGCATTAGCTGCTTTAAGAATTAGCGCTCGTCCAGCAGCTTTAAGAATTAATCAGTATGTCAACCTTTTTTCACTCGGATCTTGCGCCTTATCTTGAGGAAGTTACTAACTTTATTGATTTTTTAATCATAGATTTCAAAGATTATCATTCACTGCTTTGAACTTGGCAAGAACATATGCCGGAAAATGTATGTATCGTTGTTATAATTGATTTCGAAGTTGTTCAATTTCAACTTCAATTTCCATTAAGGAATTCGTCTTTACTAACTGAGTTTTTTGTACAGCATGGCCAGAACATACCGTCATTAATATGCCTGCCTTATCACCAACAATGACCCAAGGTAGCATCATCTCATGGGCTAAATCAGTTGGTGATCAATTACAACCAGGTGAAGCTATTGCTGAAATTGAGACAGATAAGGCTTCAATGGATTTCGAATTCCAAGAAGATGGTTATTTGGCCAAGATTCTTTTAGAAGGTGGTACTAAGGATATCCCAGTTGGTAAACCAATTGCTGTTTATGTCGAAAACAAGGATGATGTTCCAGCTTTTGAATCATTCACTGCTGAAGATGCCGGTGATGCTTCCGCAGCTGCTCCAGCTGCTCCAGCTGCTGAAGCTCCAAAAGAAGAAAAATCCGCTGCTGCTCCATCATCTTCATCATCATCATCATCATCATCAACATCCACCAAATCAGCTCCTGCTGTTGGAGATAGAATCATTGCTTCACCATACGCCAAGACCCTTGCCTTGGAGAAGGGAATTTCATTGAAACAAGTCAAAGGAACAGGTCCAAATGGTAGAATTATTGCTAAAGATGTTGAAGCTTTCAAGGCTCCAGCTCCTGCTGCTGCTGCTGCTCCAGCTGCTTCTGCCCCAGCAACTGCTTCTTATGAAGATGTTGAAATCACTTCAATGAGAAGAACTATTGGTAGAAGATTATTGGAATCCACTCAAGGTGC
This sequence comes from Nakazawaea holstii, assembly GCA_003706265.2. Taxonomy (NCBI): domain Eukaryota; kingdom Fungi; phylum Ascomycota; class Pichiomycetes; order Alaninales; family Pachysolenaceae; genus Nakazawaea; species Nakazawaea holstii. The sequence goes on along the minus strand of PPKU02000035.1, from coordinate 15,037 downwards.
ACCAACATACATTGTTTCTTCATCTGTCTCTGTCTCTAAATTATTGAAATTGAGAGCTTCATTGAACTCAACCGCACAAGATCGTTACAAGTTGTCAGTTAATGATTTGATGATCAAGGCTATTGCCGTTGCTGCCAAGAGATTCCCATCTGTCAACTCTGCTTGGTTAGAAAATGAAGGTGTTATTAGACAATATAAGAACGTTGATGTCTCAGTTGCTGTTGCCACTCCAACTGGTTTAATTACTCCAATAGTTAAGAATGCTGAATCAAAAGGTTTGATTGATATTTCTCATGAAATTAAAGAATTAGGTAAACGTGCTAAGGAAAACAAATTGAAACCAGCAGAATTTACCGGAGGTACCATAACCATTTCAAACATGGGTATGAACCCAGCTGTTTCATTGTTCACTTCAATCATCAACCCACCTCATTCAGCTATCATTGCCATTGCCACTGTTGAAAAAGTTGCTGTTGAAGATAAATCCAACCCACACGGATTCTCCTTCGATTCAAAGATTAATTTGACTGGTACTTTTGATCATAGAACTGTTGATGGTGCCTTGGGTGGTGAATTCATGAAGGAAGTTAAGAGAATTCTTGAAAACCCATTAGAATTCTTACTTTAGATTTCGAAATCATCATTATAGGAAGTAGGGAAAAATAAATTGATCTTTTCCAGATTTGATTGAAAAATTAAGGATGTTTTTTCTAATTGTGTATAATTTTGTTCAAGATTTGACTTTTGTCATTCCTAGATATGTTCTTATCAATCATTTCTCGTTATTTATGAATGTTATAAATCGTTTTATGTCGTTAATTATATCTCATTAAGTAGTGTAGTTAGAGCAAAACAAGTTAGTTGAACAAAAAAAAAGTTGTTCGAATGAAAAGAGTTTTTCCATTAGAATTTATCAACTATCTAGACCATATATACATATACCATATACGATATCATATCAAAATGTCAGGATTAAATTTATCAGAAGACTCAAAGGTATGTCACATATAGTTTCCCCATACTTCAGTGTTTCAATTTTCACTTGGTCTTGATGACCTCATTGTCATGGTTGTGTAAAAAATGGATTGAAGATTTCCAATCCCATTGACAATTTGACAATTTGATGATACTCATTGCAAAGACAAGATCTTTTGAAGGTGTAGGAAATTACCAAACATCTAATAACTGATTACTAACTCTTGAATTGGCATTTAGGAAAGAATCATCAGAGTTTTGAATATCTCTAAATCAGTCGCTCATTACGGCTTGATCCCATTTGTCTTGTACTTGGGTTGGAAATCAACTCCAACTAGACCAAGTCTCGTCGCTTTGTTGTCACCATTGCCAAGTGTCTAAACTTTGAATGCTCAGGTTTGATATCCAAAGGAGGTTGAATGTTATAGTGGTTAATTATAGTGTTGGTCAATTTTAGTGTTGATTTTCACAAGTTATGAAATGAAAAAAAAACATGTATATAATATCGATGCTGCTTCAACTGTGTATGTCAGAATTAACACATCTTACAGTGTATTATCATCTAACTTGTCGAATGTAGTTTGAATCATCAATTGTGTAAAATTGAACCGAATTATTTTTTTCTCAATTTGTTAAAATCTCTCATCGCTTTCTATCTTGAGATTTGATTCTCAATTTTCACTCTCCATCAGGTCCGGTGTTCCACTTATACAACCAGTAATGACTCCAGAATCTGTGCCCAGAGATAAAACTGTACATTACAGTGCAACTCAAAAGGAGCTCATTAGTGGCTTAAGCGCTGGTTTAATGGTTACATTGACTACTCATCCATTGGATGTGCTAAAAGTTCGATTACAATTAGATAACACTTCCAAGACTCAACGTGAGAGTTATCACAAAATCTTCAATTCCATGAAAGAATATGCAACTGTCAATGGCCGTTTAGTGCCGCGTTATCTTGTTAGTGATCTTTATAGAGGTATTTTCCCAAATATAGTTGGGAACACAATTGCATGGTCAGTTTACTTTTCACTTTACAGATTTTATAAAGATTTGACTTTCAAAATGCTAGACTTGGATATATTGGAAAACAGAACTATTGATAGTCAACTTAGATCTCATCATTATTTGATAAGTGCATACGCTGCTGGAGTTACAACATCTTTGGTTACTAATCCTATTTGGGTTTTGAAAACGAGGATATTGTCCACTCCAAAGAATGTTCCAGGAGCTTACCAGTCAATAACTGATGGAATAAAGAGAATTGTGAAAGAAGAAGGAATTAAAAGCTTTTGGAGAGGTGTACTGCCATCATTGTTCGGTGTGTTACAGAGTTCTGTTCAATTCAGTCTCTACGATTCATTCAAACAAGAATTTTTCAGTGGTAATGATCTTACATTGATGCAGTCAATATATCTCAGTGCTGGTAGTAAAATCATTAGCAACGTGAGTTTATATCCATTTCAAGTCATCAAGAGCAGATTGCAAAATTACGGAAATCGTCAAACTATGAGGGATGTATTGCTCGTAACTTTTAAAAACGATGGTGTTAAGGGGTTCTACAAAGGACTTATACCCAACGTGCTGAGAGTACTTCCTCTGACCTGTATCACTTTTGCTTGCTATGAACAGGTCAGAAATTTCTTGTAATCTGAGATTGTATTAGATGATCTGTTAGCATAATGAAGAAAAAAAAAAGGTTAGCGAAAATAAAATGTCTTGTGTATAATATTTTTATAGAGATCGATTGTACTTCAACAATTGTCATTTACTCATCAATTTCGATAAAGTGACTGTAGATTGTGATGAAGCTTCTTCTCAATGTCAGAACAAGAGTGATTGCTCTTGTCTCTGTGGACCATGCATTATTATTCCATACTTCTGAGGATGGCAAAGTTCGTGTCGAATTGACATCAAAGGAGGCATTCAATCCACATCATTTCAGACAAATGTCAGTACGTTATGCTAAGATTCATGGCTTTTTAGGACTCATAAAAGTTGATGATGGAATATTCCTATGTGTCATCACTGGTAAGACAGAAATGGCTAGTCCACTTCCGGATGAAACCGTCAACAAGATCCATGGAGTTGAGTTTCATTGTTTGAACAAGAAGAATTGGGATTTCCTTGATATCGATAATAGTGGTTTCCCCATTGTTCTGCCCGAGACAAATGACACTCCAGGTCAAATTCAACCACAATATGATCAGCATCCTTGTTTCGAATTGAGAAAATTGTTATCCAATGGTTCCTTCTATTACAGTTCTGATTTCGACTTGACAAGCAACTTACAGAAAAGAGGCGTAGGATCCAATTCTTTGAGTTTTGATAACTTTGAACAAGAATATATGTGGAATTCCTTCATGATGGATGAAATTATATCATTTCGTAACAAATTGGGAACTCGTGAGAAACAGTCTTTGGATCTGAATGGATTTCTAACCACTGTAATTCGAGGTTTTGCTGAAACTTTTTCCACTCGTATCAAATCAATGCCGGCAAGGATTACCATCATATCAAGACAATCTTGTAAGAGGGCAGGTACACGATTCAATGCAAGAGGAATTGATGATGATGGTAATGTTGCAAATTTTGTTGAAGCGGAGCTCATCTTGTACTGCAAGAAAGTGATATACTCATTCACTGAAATTAGAGGCTCAGTTCCTATTTTTTGGGAGCAAGACACTGCTCTCATATCACCAAAAGTTGCAGTAACGAGATCTAAAGAGGCCACTCAGCCCATTTTTGACAAGCACTTTCATAGATTATTTGAAAAATATGGGGCCATTCATGTGGTCAACTTGTTATCTTCCAAAACCAATGAAATAGAGTTGAGCAAAAGATACCGGTCTCATATCAATAAGTTGCGTGAATCCACTGAAGAAGTTATGTTAACAGAATTCGATTTCCATCAAGAGGCTGGGAAAAATTTTGAAATGGCTAGTAAGATATTACCGATGATATCTTCTTCTCTCGATGAATTTAACTATTATGCATATGATTTGGTCAACAATGAAGTTATTAGTGAACAATCAGGTACATTCAGGACTAACTGTTTAGATTGTTTGGATAGAACAAATATTATTCAACAGGTCATTTCTACTGCTATGTTGAAAATGTTTTTAAAGGATAACCATATTCAGGCTTCTCACGAAGTTGACTTATTTGCCAAGGGTAGCACATTGTGGGCCGACCATGGGGATGCTATCAGTCAAATTTACACCGGAACCAATGCTTTGAAATCCTCATTTACAAGAAGTGGGAAAATGGGTTTTGCAGGGTTAATTTCTGATGCGACAAAATCAGTCAGCAGAATGTACATCAACAATTTTGTTGATAAAAGCAAGCAACAGACAATTGATATGATGTTGGGTAAATTGGAAGGACAAACACCGGTTCAATTATATGATCCTGTTAACGACTATGTTTTAGAAGAATTGGAGAAATATTCAACTGAGTTCACAACTCATGGGAACATCATCATATTCACTGGAACTTATAACTTAGCTGGTGTAAGCAAAGTAGGTGACTTGACTGAGTGGTTATTTCCTGCAGAGAACAATGGCTCTCAATTTTCACCAGATATTGTAATGTTGGGATTCCAAGAAGTTGTCGAGCTCAATGCTGGAAACATATTAAATTCTGACAAATCTCAATCTTTTTACTGGCAAAGTTTGATCTTAGATCAATTGAATACTACGTCTTCGCAGAGTTATGTCATGTTGAGGGCTGAACAAATGGCATCGTTGATGCTTTTATTCTTTGTGAAAAGTGACAAGATGAAACACGTTAAACAAGTAGAAGGGGCAACTAAGAAAACCGGATTAGGTGGTATGACTGCAAACAAAGGTGCAGTTTCTATCAGATTTGACTATGGTGATTCCTCTTTTTGCTTTGTAAACTCACATCTTGCTGCTGGTATAAACAGTGTCACTGAAAGGTTCAATGATTACAACACCATTTATAACGGTACTACTTTCACTAGAGGTAAGAAAATTAAAGATCATGAATCAGTCATATGGTTAGGTGATTTGAATTTCAGATTAAATTTGGAGAATGAAGAAGTCCGGTCTCAAATTGAACAACGTCAGTATAACAGATTGATCCAATATGATCAATTGAAAAAGGAAATGAACGCTAAAGGAGGTGCATTTAAACCTTTCAATGAGATGGCAATTGATTTCAACCCAACTTATAAGTACGATAAAGGGACCAATGTTTATGACACCTCAGAGAAGCAAAGGGTGCCCTCATGGACTGATAGAATCTTATATCAGGGTAAAAGTTTGAATCAATTGAATTATAACTGTGTGGAGAACGTCATGTTCTCAGATCATAAGCCCGTATATGCTACATTTGAAGCCAACGTGAAGTTTGTTGATCAAGTTGTAAGGCACAGGATTAAAGACGAATTGTATGAGAAATACAAAAACTCGCACAAGAGTCAAAGTACTTCTTTGATTGAATTGGATGACTCATCTTCGTCATCTCCATCAAGAGATTCAATTTCAATATCGGATAATTCTTCCTTTGTTGAACAACCACCAATTCTTCCTTCAAGATCAACTTCCAACATTATACAAACGCAACCACATAAAGTACCTCAACCACCGCTGCCAAGGCGTAAGCTACCGCCTCCAACTGCCAGTTTCGATGATCCTCCATTATTGCCTCAAAGACCTTTGGTGGGTGAAGGCAGTCTTGCACCTGTACAGGCAAAGCCACCACCTCCGCCTCGTCTGAGAAAGGCTGTTACCCCACCAATTGGGTTCTCTTCCGTTCCATTGCTACCAACAAGATCATCATCTTCAACCCCTGTTTCTTCTCCACCTCAAAAGAAAGACAATATTGTCAAATCATCACCATCAACTGAAAATGTGCAACCCCACAAAATTGCACCTTTGATTCCGAAAAAACCTACTTCATTATCAAATTTTGCTGCCACCAAAGAAGATGAAAACAGATCAACTACTCCACAAGGTTCAATGACGTTGAGTGATTGGAAGCCTTTGCAACCGAAATAGCTATGATGAAATATATTTCTTTTGCTACATAGCAGTTCGACTGCACTATATAGAATGTAAAGGTGTGTTTAGTTTCTTTTTCAAACAATGTAGAGCTTCGTAGCAGTATCACGTTTACTGAATCCTACAAATGCAGAACCGATAAGATCAATCGACTCAAATGAGTCGTCATTTGAAGGACATCATTTTTTGTGCTAAAAATAAAGACTCAAATCTTTTTTAAAACAAGCATGACGCTTAAATAATTCACGAAGTTTATTATCAGAGTAGGAACCATCTCATCACCTCGTTAAGGTATAACTAGGGATAAATCAAGGTTTCTGTTCAATATTCAGAATTTACGTAGAGGGTTTCTAATAGTTCTTTTATATTATATAAATTATAGTGACCAAAAGTGATTATGAATGACATAGACTCGTTTTTTAACTGAGTCTCCTTAAAAAGACGCTTTGAAGGAAGCTAAAAAGGAATGCATACACCAGAGTCAGTGGTGTGAACAGTTAGTGTAAACAACAGCAGGGGGAGAATAAGACACAGATTCAGCTGCTGTTTGTATTTTGCTCATCTTTGATAAGCTTTTAAAATTACTACTTCGGGTAATTTGTGAAGGTGCGCACAATAATAATTTTTAACAGCCGATTGTATGATCTGAATTATCCGGGAGAGCTTGATAACAGTGGCCTACTTCAGAGCCACAGAATCTGGAATAACTGTGAACAGGTGGTAAGAGCATACTCTGTATCTCGAAGAGAGCTTGGTTTCACGATACTGATGAATGCACCACTCAGATAGAGTGATACTTGGTTGTTCCGCTTCGAAAAATCGTATGGGGTATTCGTTTTTTCAACTGTGTTTATCTTCCCCGAATGCCTCGACTTGATTATAATTTTTTTTCGTTATCATATATGTGCCGATTTTGGAAAATATATATAGATATATAAAGTGTGAAAACTTTCCTCACAATTGCAACATTCCCATCGTTATCAATCGATAAAGTAATATCATGTTCAGCATCAACTCCAAAAATACAGTTGCACCAAAGGATGGTGAATTCGATCCAGATTCTTTCTTATCTGACCCTGTGAAAGAAAGAAAGATGCCACCTTGGGATTTGAAATACCCACCTGAGACCAAGGTTCACCCAAATCCAATATCTATGGGAGGTGGTATGCCAAATTATGGATTTTTCCCAGTGAAGTCTCTTGAAGTCAATTTGAAATCAGAGCCATTTGCCACTGAAGCATCAGAGCAATATAAAGTTGTATCAGTCGATGACAAAACTATTGATTTGAAAGGAGGTTTACAATACTCAAACCCAATGGGTCTTTCACACATGCAGACATTCATGTCTGAATTGGTGAAAAAAGTTCACCCTCCACTGTACAAAGATTACAAAATCACTGTATCTAGTGGAAACGGTAACTCTATCAATAAGACTTTGGACGTCATTTTAAACGAAGGTGACGTGTTGTTGCTTGATCAATACAACTATAAACCTATTCTTGCAAATTGTACTAATTACAATGCCCATGCTGTTCCATTAAAAGTTAAAGATGGTAAAACCGATATTGAGTATTTGACAAATTTGTTAGATAATTGGTCAAGTATTTATCCAGATCTTAGAAAACCAAAAGTTTTCTACACGATTCCAAATGGTAGCAATCCTTATGGTGTTGTCGCCACTGATGCAGATAAGAAGCTGATATATGCATTACTGGAGAAACATAACTTTATGATTTTGGAAGATGATCCATATGGTTACATCTCGTTGCCAAAATATACCGGTGAGACACCAAAACCAGACACCATCGAGGAATATTTGGCATCAGTGGGCTCATCATATTTGGAACTTGATACATCTGGAAGAGTATTAAGAATTGAAACATTTTCCAAGGTGTTTGCCCCGGGTTTAAGATTGGGTTTCATAGTTGGTCATGAAAAGTTTATCAATCTGATCATGTTGTACTCATTCGTAGTCACAGGTCAATTACTGTCTGGTCCATCACAAATACTTTTATCCAATACAGTGGCTAAATGGGGAGGAGTGGATGGATATCTTGAATGGGTCTACAAGGTTAGAAACAACTATGTCGCCAGAGTGACGAAATCATTAAACTTGTTGTTCAATTCCAAACCATACAAAGAGGGAAAATTCAAAATTTTAGAGCCTGAAGCTGGTATGTTTTTGACTCTTAGCTTTGATAAGGATTTGACTCCGCTTATCAAGAGTACAATTGAGCATGGTGTAGTCGTGGTAAAAGGTGCAAACATGAAGATCGGCAATTTGGGTGTTAAGGAAGCTGAAGATGAGAATGATGCCAGATTCATCAGAGTCACTTATGCTGCTTTGATCGATGAAGAGTTGACCGAGGCCTTGAATAGATTAATCGAATCGATCGATGAAGGTATGTGAAGTGTATATCTTATTTTTTATAGACACCACCGCTGTGACTCCGCGGCAGTAAATACAAGAAACTAGTAGACTCTGCTAATTTATCTATTTTGCATAACACACATGAATTTACACCACAAGACCGAGTATTGCCATGAGCATGAGGTGAAATTACCAATTACCGTATCTGATGATGATGATGACAGGTGCAAATGACTTAAATCACCGGTGCATCGGTAGCCCGTGCTCTCTCTCTGTACACTACCAAAAAGCCCCGGGACTGTTTAGACGAAAAAAGACAATCGGTAGCAATAAAATACCCCACACAATGAGTTTCCATCCAGAAAACATGTAATAGACTATTATTTATATATATATCTACATATTCATATATATATATTCAGTGGCATTATCATCAATCTCTTAAAAATTTATTGATATCAAACATATTAGCATAGTTAACTCAAGATGTCGGTTAATAACTTCCCATTCCCAACTCCAAGAGATACATTATCAGATGTCAGCATCAAAGGATCGATCCACTCCGAAGAGATCAAATCCAAAATTTTGACCCCTGAGCTGTTATCCTTTATCGCAACTTTACATAGAACATTTAATAAGCAAAGATTGGCATTGTTGTCAAATCGTGTTCAATATCAGAAGGAAAGAGATGGTGGTAAATTACCAAATTTTCTTCCTGAAACTGCTCACATCAGAGAAGATCCTACTTGGACTGGGCCAAAGCTTGCACCAGGATTAGTTGATCGTCGTGTTGAAATTACAGGACCTACTGATCGTAAGATGGTTATCAATGCTTTGAACTCTAAAGTGGCAACTTACATGGCAGATTTCGAAGACTCATTGACTCCTACTTGGTTCAATGTCATTGATGGACAATTGAATCTTTATGATGCTGTTCGTAGAACTATCACTTTGGAAACACCAAAGAAAACTTACAAATTGAATGGTAAACATGTTCCAACGTTGATCGTTAGACCAAGAGGTTGGCATTTGAATGAAAAACATGTCTTGATTGATGGAGAAGAGATCAGTGGTTCATTGTTTGACTTTGGATTATATTTATTCAACAATGCAAAAGAAGCAGTCAAACAAGGTTTTGGCCCATATTTTTATTTGCCAAAGATGGAGCATCATTTGGAGGCAAAGTTGTGGAACGATGTCTTTGAATTCTCACAAGATTATATTGGAATTGATCGTGGAACCATCAGAGGTACTGTTTTAATCGAAACGATTCCTGCTGTTTTCCAAATGGATGAGATCATTTACCAATTACGTCCTCATATTGCCGGTTTAAACTGTGGACGTTGGGATTATTTGTTCAGTTACATCAAATGTTTCAGAAACAATAAAAATTTCGTGTTGCCAGATCGTTCGCAAGTCAATATGAGTGTACCATTTATGGCCAATTATGTCAAATTATTGATCAGAACTTGTCATCATAGAAAAGTTCATGCCATGGGTGGTATGGCTGCCTTGATTCCAATAAAAGATGATCCAGCGCTGAATGAAAAGGCTATGGATAGTGTCAGAGGCGATAAATTGAGAGAAGTTTTAGCAGGTCATGATGGTACTTGGATTGCACATCCTGCATTACTGGATATCAGTTTGGCCATTTTCAATAAGCATATGCCGGGCAAAAATCAAATCAACGTTTCAAGATATGAAGATTTATCCATTTCCAATTTTGATTTGTTAACACCATATGTTCCTGATGCCGCCATCACCGATACTGGAGTAAGAACTAATATCAGAGTTGGATTAATCTACATTGCCAATTGGTTGAAAGGTATCGGATGTTCTCCAATCAACTATTTGATGGAAGATGCAGCCACTGCTGAAGTTTCCAGATCACAGTTAAATCAATGGTTTAAACATGGCATTACCACGAAAGAGGGAATCAAAGTTGATTCAAGTTATTTGACAAAGGCATTGAAAGAAGAGAGCTCAAAACTTGAATTTGATTCCAAAGTTTTGACAAAAGCCGTTGATTATTACAGGAAACAGATCTTGGATGAAAAATTTGATGACTTTTTGACTTTGGAAATGTACGATGAAGTCAGTAAACAAGATTTGACAAGGTCCATTGAAGGTGCCAAGTTATAAGTGTTTGTATAGTGGTTGTACTTTTAATCCCACTAGTTTATGTCTCAATCTCTATTGTATTGTATTGTAAAAGTGGAAAATTATTCACATGTCTCTGTCCCTCCGTCTCCGATAACGCAGCGTTAGAGGTGGCCCGCTCAACAAAATTTTTTTTTACGAAAAAGACTCAAAGTCATCTTGAAAAGAATCACAGAGAGAGAGAGAGGAGGAAAAAAAAATTTATTATTTCGATTTTGATCATTTTAAAGGTGTAAACGACAACAAGAAGGAGGGTATGAAGATCACAGACAAGTTACAACAGGCCCACTCGTCTCATGAGTTACCCGCCACTTTCTCATTCGAGTTTTTCGTGCCAAAGACTTCTCAAGGTGTGCAAAACTTGTACGATAGAATGGATAGGATGTATAACTTGAACCCCCAGTTCATCGATATCACTTGGAACGCTGGAGGTGTCTTGAGTGATTTGACCACAGAGATGGTCAACGTCTCTCAAAGTGTATTGGGGCTTGAGACATGTATGCATTTGACTTGTACGAACATGTCTTTGGAAGTTATCGATAGGGCTTTGAAACAAGCATATGACTCAGGATGTCAAAACATTTTGGCCTTGAGAGGGGATCCTCCATTAGATGGGACAGCCAGTAGTGGTACATTCAACTATGCCAAGGATTTGATCAAACATATCAAGGCCAAATATGGGGATCATTTCAATATCGGTATAGCGCTGTACCCTGAGGGACACCCAGATGAAGGTGATGTTGATCTCTTGATTGAATATTTGAAAGAAAAGCAAGATTGTGGTGGTGATTTCATTATCACTCAGATGTTTTATGACGTTGACAGATTCATAGAATGGTGTAGTAAGATTCGTGCTCGTGGTATCACCATTCCAATTATCCCTGGTATTATGCCTATTGGAACTTATGCTTCATTCATGAGACGTGCTAAATGGTGTGAAATCAATTTACCTGAAGAATTCGTAAAGCAATTGGAGCCAATCAAAGATGATGATTCTAAAGTTAGAGCCAAAGGTTGTGAATTAGTTTCACAAATGTGTTTGAAATTGTTAAATTCCGGTTACGTTAATCATTTACATTTTTACACCATGAATTTGGAAAAATCCACGTTGATGATTTTAGAGTATTTGAATCTTATCAAGCCAAATGTTTTCATTAGTCAACAACAAACACCTTGGAGGAAATCTTTAAAACCAAATCGTTGTAACGAATCTGTTAGACCTATCTTTTGGGCCAATAGAAAATTTTCATACATTGAAAGAACTTCAACCTGGGATGAGTTTCCTAATGGGAGATGGGGTGATTCCAGATCTCCAGCTTTTGGTGAAATAGATGGTTTCCATGGAGGATTGATCAGACATTCTAAGAAGAAAACTTTGGAATTATGGGGTCAACCTAAGACTTTGGATGATTTGGCTCAAATTTTCATCAAATATTTGAAAGGTGAATTGAGCTCATTACCATGGTCAGATGATCCTATCAACCCTGAGACTAATCCAATCTTGGACCTGTTGGTTCAATTGAATGCAAAAGGTTATTACACGATAAATTCGCAACCTTGTATCAATGGATTGAGATCTAATGATAGAGTTCATGGATGGGGGCCACCAAGAGGTTATGTTTATCAAAAAATGTATTTGGAATTCTTATGTCCATCTGAGAAATTGTCTCAATTATTGAACAATATTGACAATTTGAACAACAATTTCCAAGGGGAATTATCCTATTTTGCAATAAATGTAAATGGAGAATTGTTAACCAATACCGGTGATGATATCAATGCAGTTACATGGGGTGTCTTTCCTGATTCAGAAGTTTTACAACCAACAGTTGTTGAAAAAGTTTCATTTTTAGCTTGGAAAGATGAAGTTTTCAAGATTTTGAATGAATGGGAATCATGCTTTGAAGGTGAATCAATCGCTAGCAAATTGAACGAATATTATTTGGTTAATATTGTTGATAATTTATTCATCGATGGCAAGAGTTCCGAAAGAATCTTGAGTCTCTTTGATTAAAGAGAAAATCCCGTATATTGGGGTAAAAAAATACCTAGAGAACATCAACTGTATCTCTATACAAAAAGAATTTTTAATGTGTTATGTTGTGTTTGTGTCATACAAGCCGCTTTTTTATGTTTTCATTTTTTTATTATTATTATTTGATTATTACTGATTGAGTTGATCAGTATATTTTGCTTCAAAAAAGTTTTGTGGCTCCTTTTGAAGAGGAGGGAGAAAATGGCATTTGTGTTTTTATTGTTTGTGTTTTTTAACGTCTTTGCATAACTTCAACAGTATATGAAGATTACTTATATAGTTGATTGTAAAAAAAAATATATTTATCATCGCAATGCTTTTGAGCTTGTGATTTTATATTATCATTATTAATCTAATCTTAACTAAGCTCATAAAATCTATCCACATTTGCTCTCAAATTAATCTCACCGGTATCTTCTATACCAACCCCATTAGTATTCAACAAATCGGTCAAATAATTGATAATCAACTCAACACTAATCTTATTCTTAGGATCGTCATTAACATTAGTCTTCAAGATGATATCTGATTCTGTCCTCCCTATCAAATCCGACCTCGTCAATAAATGATTCGATATTATCTGTGCCAAATTGTCATTTGTAGTTGGTGAATTTTTTTGGATATATCTCGTCAACCTTGTATCATGATCACAATCTATGAAGATCTTCAACGACGCCCTAGACCTGACGATCTTGTTATGCAACACATAGATACCATTGATAATGACCACGTCCAGAGTTGATTGTGCAATATCTGTTAAGAGTTGGTCAAAACGATAACCATCAGGTTTCAATGGTAATCCTTGATTATAATATTTCTCTTCTAAATTAACTTCTTCGATTTTCAAAGTTGGTACTTGTTCAATAAGTTGAGTTTTGATCTTGGTAGAGTATGTCAGCTTCCCACTGGAGTTTCCCCCTCCTATAAGAATCACTAATGTCATGGTTTGTTTTTCACCTTTCTCACTTCTCTGTTAGAATCAAAAAATATCAAAAAAAAAAAATTTAATTTTTTCTTCACTAAAACAGAAGAGCAGACCGACGGTTTACTCATCTCATTTTCAGCCGTGAATATAGAGAATATGTCATTAGATTCTTAGCTTAGCTTGTACTGTTGTGTTTTACTGTCTCGACTAATGCTCTACGAAGGTAATGCCAATCTTTCCATGTTCCTTAAAAGATGATAACCAAATTCTAGTACTTGAATCATCAGAACAACAACTACTGTTACATGCATCATATATAACTGCTACTAGATATGATACGATACAATGAAAATGTTAACTTTAAGGTTTGATCTGAGAATATTACCTCAACCAAACAAATAATGAACCAAGTCAAAGGCGAAAGAGTCGCTGTGCAGCCTCGCCCAAATGTGCTTTTTTGAAAGAGTTTCTATCTCCAAACATAAATGAATGTGTCTTTTAATATAGTTAAAGACGTACTGGTCAATAAGAGGCTACTAACCGAGTTGAGTGTCAATGGGTTAAGAAAACAAAACGATAGCCGGGTTGGTTTGCAGGCTGGTATACCTTTCAATAGTGAAATTAGCCTAAAATAACACCATTCAATCATCAATTCGAACAACAAGTTTTATAATTATCTTTTGCAAGTGACGAGCTTACTGAAATGTACATCTATAAGCAACAAATTATTGTTGGATGCCGGATTCGCCTAAATGAAGCCACTCAATCCATATATCGCAAAATTCTATGGCGCTTTGAATATTGCAAAAATTAACTATATGTTTAAATTGAAGTGCTCCTAACGATATAAATTTAGTTCTATAAATTATAAAAATAAATTACTAGCGGTGTTTTAATATTACCCGCAGTTGATTCTGGAATGTTATGCTTTTCTATCATCTGTGCAAGCTATTGTTTCCTATCATGTCTTGATATAACTATATCTCTATAACATTTTTACTACCAAGAAATTGGTGAATATCTCAATGATTTTATACATCGGAGTTATCATTCAACCAATAGACATTATTGAACTACTGATATAGTTTTTTTGGAATATCTTATAAGAAGTTGTTATTGATTGAAGTTGTTGTTTCTAGTTACTACGAAGTTGAGTTATTCTCTATTCTTTTCCATTCAACTGGCAAAAATCACTCAAGTGATCATTCAACTTTACCACTCAACCATGAATTGGTGGCGATGCTACTTGCCAGAGTTTTTAGTATGTAGAGTTTCCAGATTTATAAAGGGGGTTTTCATCCCCCGATTGTATAGCTTATTTTAACAAGGATTTATTATATTATTAACTCACATATTACGTTATTTTTGTCGATTTGTCCTCTGCTAAATTTCCAGTCGTTTTTGAATCTTTGAACAAAGCTTCTTTTGTTTCATCGATGATTTGTTGCAATCTGCGGGTATTTGGCTTTGATGATTCCATATATCGCACAATTCGATGGCTCTGTGAATATTGCCAAGAATTAAATATATGTTTAAATTGAAGT